>PNEQ01111885.1:0-47063 GCA_003012365.1 Medauroidea extradentata
GTGTTTAAAATGAATGCTGAAAAATCATATCGCTGCCAAAGTATTACAGCAGAATTGAGTTTTCAGGAAATATCTGTAATACATACAAGGAGAGTTTTAAACAACTCAAATATAAAATATCTTAATATAAAATTTTACCTTCCATATCTTGGTGGACTTAAGACAAGTATGGAGTATTTTTAATAGTTTTAATTGTCGAATATATACAAATTATTACTCACTGTATATAAAATAGGCGCATATTTTACGATGTATATTTAATAAACCGTTACAATTCATACTCTACGAATTTTCAGCACGTACGCGATCAGCCACGTTTAGCGTTTCACGTGAATGAAAAGCTAGACTTGAAAAATGCATGGCACATCTTCAATTTAGAACGAATCTTTCAACAGGACACCCCACTGTTCACTGCTCAGTGGGACACAACCACAGCCTTATCATTCCTGCGGTGGCCGCCTTCACTACAATGGCAGGAGACAGTACTTAGTCCGTTCTTTCCCTTGCTACCCACGCGAGAGAACCTTCTTTACTACCTGGGGGTACAAAACGCCTGACGTTAACCTGTGGCAGGCGATTTGTACCCAGGCGTTCTGTACCCCCTTGGAAGGCGCAGTGAGGGTAAAGATCGCCTGTTACACCGGCACAATCAAGCTCTAGAAAGCATTGTGGTAATGGTGGGACAAATACCTTTGTTTTGACACAACCCCACAAGAAAAAATCACAAGTGGTTAAGTCTGGGGAGCGTGGTGGCCAACTGCACCACACGTCATTGTCAGCACCCGCACGGCTGAGCCACTGTCCAGGCAGATGTGTGTTGAGGTGTTCTCCTACAGCCAGGTGCAAGTGAGATGGTGCATCATCTTGTTGAAAGATGAAGTCGTCGGAATTTTCTTGCAATTGATGCGAACCACAACGTTCTTTGAAATGGGAGAACGACCAAGTCTTTTGCCTTTGATAATGTAGCCGTTTTCTTCAAATTTTAAACAAACACAGACATTATTTTTTCTTGTGTGGTTATGTCAAAGACAAGGTGTTTGTCCCGACCCCACCACAAACCTTGTTATAACTAAGGCAGCTAATCGTATTTGCGGCAGAATCCATCAACACCGTAATGTTGCGCAGGGTGTGGGAAGAGTGTGAATATCGTCTCGATGTCTGCCGTGTGACGAGAGGAGCACATATCGAATCCCTGTAATCTGTGAGTAAACTTCCAGAGATATTCTATGAACAGTATATGGTTTAAAGCCAGTATATTTTACTGTTTAGTACTTATTGTGTTTTTAAAATTGTATACTTTTTGTGTTCACTCTGTATTGTGTAACTACATAATTTTAATGAAACAATAAATTGGTGACTCAAAAGTTTGAAAACTGTCAGGAAGATAATGATATGCTGTAAAATGTCGAAGATTGCCAGGGAAAAAATTATATATATATATATATATATATATATATATAATTTTATATTTGCCTACTAAATTGTATAAAAAACTTTAATGCTTTTCAACTAGGCAAGTAATATTATTTGTTAAATTTTTAAAGTTAATGTCATGCTTATAAAATACGTGCTTTATTTTACAGTCCACTGTATGGCGACTTCAATATAACCAAGAAATATCCCTGAATTGGTTGCTATAAACCAGAAGATGTTAAAAAGATATTCAAAACAAAAAAAAATAATCTACGTGATTGTCGAAAGACTACAATAACAATATTCGCAAATATATACCAAACAGTCCGTGTTTAAACTGCAACTAGTTACAAAAATAATGTAAACATTAAGAAATACAAGAAAAAGAGAACATATCAGCACTGAGCTGACTGTAAGTTAAATAACACAATAATCTTAAAGAAAACTTTAGAGTGTAAGATAAGAAATATTCAGAACATTAAATAAACCATTAATAAATAATTTTCAAAGTAAAAGTGGCAACGTATGACATCAAAAATTTATGGCAAAATTTTATATTTAAATTAATCAAGAATAAATGTATATTATGACATGTGTTTACGTTTCTTAAAATATTAATTTAACAAATCTTTTAAATATAAAACTACTTAAATTGTAGTAAATAGAGTAGAAACATTACTGACGCAAAGTAAAACAATTGATTTACGAGGTGATAACTACACTGAATTTCATACAGATTATTTTATACATATTATAAAAAAGTAAATACATATCATTATTACTGTACGAATTCTGAAATGAAATCTTATGGTGTTGAAATATTTAGTACTAATTAAAAACATATTATGAACAAAATCTGATAAGAGATGTAATTATAAGTGGACTAATATACTGGATGATTTAGAAAAAAGAAGACATTACAGATTTTAGATACATCAATGTGTAACATATTTAAGTGTATGAGAAAAAGCAATGATTTTCTTTATCAAATCCAACTTTGAATGCCTTTACTAGACCGAAATACAAAGTTAGCGAAATTGTAGAATCCGTAAAATTACAATTTTGTAAAGGTACGAAGGTACGCATGGACAACATATTGTTTACTGTTGCATAAGTTTAAAGTTATCATATTCATACTTAAAAACTGAATTATATGCGTGAACAAATAAAATAACGATATACATATATATATATATATATATATACACACACACACACACACAAACACACACAAAATTTTCAGAACAAATTATCCAAGTGGAGGAATATTTGGTCGAAAAGTGTAAAATGAAAGGCAATAAAAGTTACTCAAAATTTCTAGGTTTGATAACTTATACAACTTTAGGTAAGTCAGAGATGTGCGAATTTTAATAAAAATTTAAATGACAAAGTTACATATTCTGCAGCATACTATAATATACCAAATATAAATGTTACCTATATTATAATTGTCTACCACTGGAGAGTATTTTACTTTAAATGTTTTAAACAAACATCTACAAAAAGCTTAATCATTTACTTTATTTTGTTCGCATCACAAAGTGTGATTTAATTCTGATTTATCAAAAAACTAATTTCATAAATTTTCTTTAGTGGTATTTATCAATATTTGAAGGAAAATTTTTATTTCGTTTTCATTCTTAACGTATTTTATTGGATGTTTAAATGTTTTCAGTCCAGTATTATATATTTTAACTTAAATATTTATCTAATTATATTTCGTGTATTCTTAAATATCAGTACGTTATTATAACCTATAAGCTAAAAAAGTGATCGTATACTTTGCAAATAATTACTAAAACATGTTTACTATTATATTAGATTTAATAATGCGATTACATATGTTTTGAAATTTAGTTTTTTTTAAATACGACAGAGGGACAATACATTTTTATAATTTAAATGTACATTTTTTTATCGAATTTAAAATTGTAAAATCTCTGTATACAACTCATTTTCAAATAAATCTTCCACTGAAGAATTCTATATTGAAATTTAATTTTGTGCTCAATAGCTATTTTATATGCATTTTAAACACGAAAACTAAGAAATATATCTAAAAGAAATAGTAAATATTTTGAGTTATGCCATATTTACAAAACATATTTTTTTCTTATATATATTTTATTGCTGCAGTATACCAAATTTCATCGTACAATATCATTAACAAAACAATGCGAATGTCAAATCACGTACTATAACATTTAAAATATTTAAATTTTCTTTCATATATTTACGTAAACCTAATTGTAAAAGTTAAACTTCAACTTTATATAATTAACCGTTTATAGAATCCGCGATATTGGGAGTGAAGATGTTTTTTAAATGTTTTGGAAATTAAAACTAATAAATTATATGATTTTAGTTGCATACTTTACTTAGTTAATTTGTCTGGCATAATGAATTCTGACTAGCAAATTCTAGCAAAACCTTTAAATTTAGATTTTCTATAAGACAATTTCATAACATCAAAATCAAAGTATGTCACAAATTTTTTCACCTCGCCTCAATATCTGTACAAAGAAAGTTACTAGAATTTACAATATTTGGTTCACGTTGTGTTTAATAATACGAGTCCCTCGATTCCGAAGATTTCAGCACTTAAATACTTAATTTATAATAAATGCACATCACGTAACTGTAAGACTCACGTAACTCTAAGACTAATAAAATTAAATTTAATATTTTTACTCTTAACCAAATTTGATTAATCCAGTTTTTATAGTTCCACCGAGTTAAAAATATAGCTCGAGAATAAACAGTTTTGAAATAATTGAAATAAATGTTATTTTACGATACCATACATGTCAAAAAGAAGTTCAAGAAAGCTCATGAACTGAAAATGTGTTCGAGTATTAACTAGACTGTCTTATAATATTGGTTTGATGTATTTGAGATCAGCACTAACGTAAATTAATAAAAAACAAATGTAATAAAGTACACATTTTATTATTAATACATAATCATCCCAGATATAATCTTAGACTTTAATAGTGATGAATAATGTGTCAAAAACTTGCATGCTTATTATCTACATACATTACTTACTAGAGTCAAGGCTTCCATTTCTCGCTTACGTAAGATCACATTTTCATTGTGCTTAGCAAGTGCTTGTTGGTATATAGAAACCTGTGACAAACATACACAGTAAACACATTTTATCCGTACATTGAAATAAATGTGTAGTTCGAAGATATTTACTGCATGATAAACCCCTATTAAAGATCAAACTGATAATTTGAATCCACCTATTTTGAATGTGTTACAAATAATAAGAAAATATTGTATATATTTACATTATACAATTTCCAGGAACTACTCAGCATAAACAACGATTTCGTTAAAACAAAATTTTCAGTTTTTTAATTATAAAACTAAACAAGTATTATAAAGCAATAGGAATGTATACATACGCAATACTATACTTAACTTGAACAACAACTGTCATTTCGAAGTAATATAATACATTATGTATTTCGTATTATTCTCCTTTCAGTAGAATTAAACACAGTTTATGTATATAGACAAACACACATTAGTGAGTTTACATGCACATTGTACAACAAAACATCATTAAAGCGGTTATATAATTATGATATAAGATAACAGAATAGAAAATTAATTTTAAAAAATAGAAACATAAATTTGAATAATTCAGTAAAATTTTATTTGATATTTTGGTATCAGTTCAAGTGTAGGAATAATGCTTATTGTAGTGTAGATAATTCTGTAAGTATTGTTGCCACGTATTCCTATGTATGTTTTACATTTGTTTAAGACACTGACATTTTAGAAGTGAAAATTCATCATGTAATTTTTGTTTTATCGGCAGCGCTCGCGATCACGTATACTAACAAGCACATGCAAACTGTATGACCAGAAAAACACAGCGAAAGAGTGTTAGGAATTGCAAGATTATAAATGTTGTTTACAATAAATGCCTACTTTTGCCTGGGCGCATTAGTAAAACGATATTACGGCATTTCCTATTCTATAACCTCTGTATCGCTAAGTTGAAAACACCATTGCGTTTTGAGGAAATACTATTTGTCCTAGACTGTTGCAACAGGAGGAATATTTTTTCTACCCTAGTCAAATAACTAAATTAATCTTCATCTGGTGATCGAATCTGCTGGAGCCAGAAAAGTGAAAAGTTGTCTGCAACTAGTGGGTGGTTACCCATTTTATTTTCTAAAATTTGCTGCAAAATAGAAGTGTCCGAAAATATATAGATATGTGAGTGTTTAGAGTATCGTTATAGCCCTTAATTTATTTTCCAACATTTTTAAGATTTAAAAAATCATAATTTTAGATTTTTATTTATTCCTTAATATTTTGTCAAGACTTAAAGGGTTTTATATATTTTCTCCTTTTTTCCCACATAAATATATCAGGTTCTGTAACTAATCGGTGTTGTTGGGAAACACTTTTAAAACTCTATATATAAAATATATCATCGACTGACTGACATATCAAAATGCAGCCCAAATCGCAGGACCCAAAATCATGAAAATTTTGAGCATTAAGAAGGGATTTTTCGAAATTCAACCTTCAAGGTTGTGAAAGGGGTTGAAATGTTCTTGCGAAGGAACGTTGATAGAGCTCGATCCCGACGGCCTATCATCGTGATTTTTACATTTATATGACCACATAAAATTGCATACTAGCCAACGTAATGATTTTTCGAAATTCAACATTTGAGGGAGTTAAAAGACCTTATGTGTTTTTCCGATTAACTATCGATGTATATCGAATCACTCGGGATAGAGATCTGGTATTCACTTCAAAATGTTACGTAAATATCCAAAATATTGTTATAGGATTTTTTTAAATTTCACCCTGAAGTGGTAAAAAGAAGCAAAATGTGTATTTTATGAATCGACTAAATCGTTGAAACACAATTGAACATCGTCGTGATTTTTACTTCAATTGGTTACGTGTACAAATGTCTGTGACAGGACTCCGAAAATTTCGAAATTATTTAATTAAGGGTGTGAAAATATGTGAAATGTGTTTTCGATTATTCCTCTATATATGAAACACCGATAGTTTATTTTATTGGATTTATTGAAACATGTTCGGGAATAGCTAGGCTAGGGGTCGGGGTTAAGTTATGGTCATGTGGAAGGAAGGGGGAGTCCTTCCAGGTTTGACATAGTTGTTTAAGTAACTTATTTTTACTAAAAAGTATGTTTTTTTTTTCATTATGAGATGATTGTGGAGTGTGTTTGGAATGTAAAATAGAAAATTTTCGGAAGACTCGGAGAAAACCCTTATAGCTTATTTTATTAGTTTTATTGGAAATCTTTCGGGAATAACAAGGAAATGAGTCTGGCTAAAGGTTTTAGCATGGGGAAGGGTGGGAAACACGTACAGGTGTGGTATAGTTATTTAGTTAAGTTACTTCCTCTAAATAAATATTTTTCCATTATGAGATGTGAGTGAAGTGTGTTTGGAATGTGAATTAGAAAATGTTTCGGAAGACTCGGAGAAAACCCATCAATTTTATTTGATTGAATTTATTGAAATGTGTTCTGGGGTCGAGTTTAAGATATTAGCATGGGAGAGGGTGGGCGAGGTCATTAATGTGTTATATTGTTACTTACTTAACTTTTTTTCTCAAAAAAATATGATTCTTCGTTATGAATGTTAGGTGAGGTTTGGCAGGAATGCAAAATCTAAAAATTTTGTAAGACCTGAAAAATCCTCTACATTTTATTTGATTGGATTTATTGAAACTTGTTCGGGAATTGCTAGGGTAGGGGCTGAATTTAAGTTATTAGCTTATGGATGGGTGTCGGAACTCGTTCAGGTGTGATGTGGTTATTTACTTAACTTAATTTCTCCAAAAAATATGTTTTCATTATGAAGCATGAGGGTAAGTGGAAGTTAAGTATGATGCAAAATAGAAAATGTTTTGGTAGAATTGGTGAAAACATCTTTATTTTATTTGAATGAATTAATTGAAAATTGTTCAGGGATAGCTACGATATTGGTCGGGTTTAGGTTATTTTCACGGGAGAGTGTGGAGGTTACGTCCAGGTGTAATAAAGTCATTTACTTAACTTATTTTTTATAAAATTTTTTTCATGTTATGAAGTATGAGTGGGGGTTGTTTGAAATGCGACAAAGAACAATTTTCGGGAGACTCTGAGGAAAACCCTTCAAGAAGGTTGCCAACATTTAAGTAAAACAATTGACGACATGTATTACGGACAAAATGGACGCCGGAAATATAACGGTGGGTATAAATTATGTTACTTTTTAAATTTAGATTTTTTTTTAAATTTTGGAATTTTAGAAATTTTTTAAAAACGTTGAGTTATGTTTTAAATTTTGAAAGTGACGTCATCCAATATGGCGGGCGTGACGTCATCCAATATAGCGCCGGTGACGTCATTTAATAGGGCAGAGGTGACGTCATCCAAGTTGGCGGCGGTGACGCCATCATTGGATCCGACGATCCGATCCCAGATCTCATGTCCCAAAGTCCCCTAAAATATACTACCGATATGGAAATGGTTAAAAGTAAAAATAGCGATGGTTATGAACGCACCAGTGAGTGCTCTACTATCCACGACGAAGATATTGTAAACATTCGTTTTAGGCTCTTTCCAAGAGTCCGTCAGAGCGCGGTCATGTGGTTTCTAATAAACGTATTTCACTATACTTTCCTCGATACTATACCGCAAAACAAACTCGACTTTATACAAATACTCCGACTGGAACAGTTGGAGATAGTCGACGAAGTGTCTGCAAAAACTTATTGGACCTTATTTACCTCGGTCCTGACGTTAATTTCCCTGAATATTATCATGATGTTATGGGACCTTGTTATGAGCCTTGTCTTTGTAAAGACCTGTATTGTCTAGCCTTAAAGTATACTCTATCTTGGTTGTCGACTCGTGTTAATTTAAATGGTATAATTTTTCAGTGAATGCAGTGCAAAATACTGGAGAGAAATATCATACTTGTAGAGAACAATGATTCACATAACACACAGAAATACCTTTGAAAATTGCAGTATTTAATAAAAAAAATAAGTGCATGAGAGTTAAAGGTGCTATTCCCTACAACCTTGCACAAATGACTTACCAATATTACCGTCTCCCAACCAGTAACAAAGCACAGGACTGTACTGTCTTGCCTTAAAATATGTGTCTTTATTTATCATTAAAATAAAATAAAACATAAATATTCGTAAGGGGGTGGACTAGAAGTCACGTAGGTCCTGCCCGAAACATATTCGAATCATGTCCGCAGCGTTGGGAATTGTTTAAAAACTAAATTGTAGTTTTGCAGCACTGATATTTATTATTATCTTCTCAAATTCGCGACAAGTTCTCTTTTTGTTTTGAAATCATTTCCGTACATGTGTTCATTTTTGGGGTTGCCATTGCGAAAATGCGCTATTTAAATCCCAACTGACCACAGTACTCTTTTCCATGTAAATTTTTTATCCGATTGAATACTGTTTCAATTACATGGCACGAATTTGTAATTGGCTTTTTCTCGAACTTGAATGTGGGCTTATGAAATAAACGAAAAATTCACGTATGCGTAGAACATTCTTGAAAATAAAAATTGGTCGTCAGACAATTCGTCCCCAGCCTAAGCGATCCCGGTTGGATTCTATGCTCAGTCGGTAGGTCGGTTCACGGATTTCCACATGTGGGAGTCATACCGGTCGGAGGGTTTTATCGAGGATCTTCATCATTTCGGTGCGAAGTTTTAGTTACTATATTTTGTAGATAATTTAACATATTATTATACACCACACATTATTACAATAACTTGCAATTGCAGGCTCCTCCGTTTCAACATAATATTCTTTTTTTTTTTTGACAACTAACCTTACCAAGTAACAATAAAAAGTTACTTTTGAAAGGAAGAAAGTAAACAAAACCGCATTAAAAATGTGTAAAATAACATAATTAGGGTCTATACTTAGCATTACAAAAACGTGTGAAATATTAACGTAAATTAAACAGGGTCCATTGTGTGGCCGTAATGACTGCAGTGTTATAATACTTTCTTAGTACTTAAGTAAGGATAATAGGTAATCTCAGTTTTCTATTTGTTTTTGTTAATAGTATCCTATCTATTGCCTACACACAGGTGGAGATGGAGAGAGAGAGAGAGGTCAACATGGCAGTGGAGACAACGCGATCAGCTGCAAACTATGGAGGAGAGAGGAGGTAACAATTTCTAACAGTGGAGAGTTGAATGGTACCAAGTTGTCAAAGGAAAGGTAATGAAACCTACAACGTGTCCCTGTGAAAGCCTGAATTAGACGAAGTAAAACTGGTGATATTCTTAAAGTTATTTATTTGTATTTAGAATATTAATATAACTGAGTTTTTTCTAATATTAATCAGTTTAATTGTTAACTCTGTTTTCCCAGCTAGTGACAAATACCACACATCTCAGAGTAAGTTATCTATAAAGATTAAGTGAAATGAAGTGATATAATCTCAGTTTGTTGTTCATGCGCGAAAATACTTGTGTAAGATGTATACATGTGTAATTTTTATTCGTCAGTTCTAAGTCTTCACTTAAACTACTAAAGGTAAGAAATATTTACATGGAGGTATATAAAGCAAGGCGCCTAGCAACCAGAAAAAAAAGTGTTTTTTACAAAAAATTTTTTAGAAACTCTTTGAAGTAATAATGTACCTGTATGAAGCTAATATCAATATTAAAAAAAAGCTGCTTAGACAGTACAAGTATCTCACGAACCATTTGTATAAATATCCTTGCCAAATCTTTCGCATATTTAGTGGGTCTCGAACAATGACGAATTTATTTGATGATTAGCAACATATAGTACTCGTTTTCTATCAGTTATACAATAATTGCAAAATATTGAAAATTCACGTAACTGCAGTAATAGTGAGCAACAAGAAATAAGAAGAACCTGTATTAACGTAAGGAAGTCTACTGTATGCTTAAATAGTCTTGTAACTAGACATATATTATTATTGTATTAGGCAAAGGTTTCTTACACAGTCTTCGACCTGCGCACAGCATTCTTGCATAACAGAAGATATCAGGAGGAACACAGATAAAGTGAGAATGAATGAGGTGGCCATGTCAGCACAGCTCCTGTAACCAAATACGCTCTCTCAATGATAATCCCTCATACGTACACTTTATTATGATACAAGTATGTTCATCCAGATTCTATCCTTTATAAGAAATATTTAAAAAGATTATTAGACAATATAATAAAATACATTACGTAAACAACATAGCATATAATTTTTGACATTGAAACAATGGTTAATAGATAAAATATATGTTGTTAAAAATTACGTCATATTAATGTCGTCAAATAATGTTTTTAATAATGTCTGTTGTTCATGTTTTCCATGGTACACACAATAATTTTATGGAACAATATTATAACTGTGAATCTCTTTGAGTATAGACAACAATATTAATACAATTATATTATAAATGTTCAACAATAGTTAAGAATTTCAGATGATCATTATTATTTTATGCAGAATAGCTATGCAGCCTGATAACATTCTTGCATTCAAATGTAACTAACGTATTTTATAAAGGAAGTAAGATACATAGCCCACAGGTGGCAACAATGTACAAAAATAATTTGTGGTTGCACTGTTTTACAAACTACAAATGCAAAAAAAAATTGCATGATAAGTTTCGATGAAAAAAAAAACACATTTCAAGCGATAAGTTACCAATATATCTAATGCGCCTACGTGACGTGGTAGAAATTAAAAACTTAAAGAAATAATTGGTAACTTACGAATAGTTATCTGTAATATTATATTAAATTTATCTGGTGTTATATTAGAACTTGGTGGTCTTAAACATTAAAACTTGTTAAATCGAACTTTAAATAATAAAGTGTGTTAACATTTGATTTGTTTTCTATCCGATCTGTAGTTCTTGAATTACATGTATTATCATAAAATTTATCAAGCATAACTAGTAATGATTTATTTCTCAACAGGAGTCAAATTAGTCTTCAATGTTTAAGCCGTTCACAAACATCTATAAAAGGAAATTAATAATCTAGCAATTTACTCTGGTACAGTATTCAAACGTCTTGTACCTTCAACACAATAAGAACTTGTTAAATAAAAGTTTGATAGTATGTGTGTGACTTACAATTTTTTACCAGCCCTATAACTGCTTGACTTAAATGTATTAAATATTATTTATTCGTCTCGTGAAATCATTTAAATTGAGAAATTCATATAGCTAAAAACTTTTTTTATGAACAGTACATTTTTTAATTAACGTGTACTGAGTCCAAAGAAATGTTGGAAAAATATTTATCACATATTTCATGCGATTAAAAAAATAGAAGGTAAACAATTGAAAAATACTTTACTCCTTATTAATAAAACACATAAAATTGAAGTCACTGTGTAAGGTGCAACGTACCAAAAGGCATAACGGTTAATTTAAATATATAATTTTACGAATACATTTTTATATTCTGACACAGTTTAACTGTTAAGACGGCATAAGAAAAGTCATGTCACTAAAATAATGACTATATGTGTCCTATAGCAGAAAAAATCCGAACAGATAAAAAACATAATGAGAATTACAGGTGTGTGACAAAATTCTTGAAGTTACAAATATTGCTAATTAAAAGAAAATAGCCTACATAAAAAAATACACAATGAACTAAATACAAAAAGTCAAGTTTTATGGAATCCTAAAAATTGTTTTCTAATATTTTTAAATTGTCTTCATTTTGACAAAAATCAGGTCACCATAGTATGTAATTAAATTGTACTGAAATTGATGACATTTGGCGAAATATTTTTAAGGCATAGGCTAACATATCATTCTAAAAATATAAAAATGCCCGCTGTTATGAAAAACTTGAAAACAGGACGGAAATTTTCCGGCCATCTACTTTAGCAGTAGCCTAAATTATGTATGAATAGATGTCTACTGTGATAAAAAATGTGTTAGAAGAATACTATTTTGGAAATACGAACACGGTAAAATCGAAGCACCGTAATTTTAAGTCAGTTTAAAAGATATGATATCATATATGTATATATATACATATATACAAATATATATGTATATATATATATGTGTGTGTGTGTACATTGCAGTTCTGAAAAAAAAAATGTATTGAAAGTAAATTTTACAAAAATTATTTTACTGTTGCCGAAGTGTATTTTAAGAGATAAAATGAAGTATGTAATATTTAGAGTTTAGAGTATATTTGAATGTATAGTATTATATTTTACCTATTTAGTAATTTTTTTTTGTAGTCGGCTAACACAATTAAAAATAATGATAAAATATTAATATATTTCAATCACACGCGTCATGAAAGATCAAAAACTATGTTGCTTTCGTTGCAGTTATCTTACCTTATTAGTGTATAACTAAGGCTGTGTTGTTAAGATGAAATACTGAAGCAGCAGGAGTCACTTACCAGATGAGGGAGCTACTACTACAGTTACCAGACGAGAGACACAACTCACAGAGACTATGCTACGTGCAGCAGAGACAGGATATTATATTGTCGGGTAATATATATGACCTTCAGCTAACATCTTCGTCATGTGCGAGAATGACTGCAGAACTGATTGTAGCTGACAATCAGATTGTCTTCTTCACTCACGTCGACACCAAACACAGCTGCCTGGTTGTACTTTCAGTAAATATTGCACTTAGACAGCTACGGAAATGGTGCGCTCATTATCTATGACTTATGTAAGATCGGTTTTCCCACGTAGTATTTTTTACATTCTATTATAATTTCACTTTTAATGAAACAAGTTATAGTTTATATTAATAGTACTTCTACATTTTATGAAGATGTTCGGTTTTAGTCACTAGCTGTTATCTTCCAACGATTCCTGCAAATATTTTATAATACAAGCAGAATCGTTTCAATGGACCTACACCATTGCAAACAAATTTTGCAGTGTTGTATGAAAATACCACAGTTACACCAAGAGCAAAAAAAAAAAAAAAAAACGACAAACCAGTATTTGCTGCAGTCCACAAATATATCACACAAACACAATTATGAAAATGGATGAAATTGTTTACAGATAGACGGAAAAAAAGAAAAAAATTTAATTACTTCCGGATCGGAACATAATTAAACGCTCAAACAATGAAATACGTCTATACATTAAGGTGTATATAGTGTGGCGACAAAATTGGATGAGAACAACCACAGCACAAAAGACACGAATGACCATGAACATAAAAGACAAAACAAATAAAACGGAAAAGAGTAGCAGTGTCCCTTGGTCTCCAACAAATTAAAAGTTTTGATAAACGAGAATTATTCCTTATACATCGGATCTATTCAGTCCCGGAAATATTTGTAAGGAATTTCACTAATTATTTATTTTTACGTCTACTTTCTGAATATGACTGATTCCTTTTTTTGGAATTGCATGTGTTATAAGTGGAGTGTAGTGTTTGTTTATAACAGCTTATACTGGCTTACCGTTTTCTACTTTTGCTTTTTGTCTTATCGTTGGGGTTTAATGCAAGTCAGCAGTACAATCTCACAATATCATTGGTCTACATGAACGATTCAGCTTCTATTCACTAGTTATTGTACATGTATTGTCTGATGCTTCTGAAAAGGCGAGTACCTCTTTAGAAATTTTGAATAACATAGTTGTTAGTAATAATACCGTTACTATTTATCAGATATATTATTAGGTTTATTTAACAGACAACTATATTCATGACTTTTATGTAAGTGTTCTTATTAAATAAACGTAAGCGAAAATAGGTAATTCTGAAATAGCTTGTTTGCCTACCTATAGCGTGGTTAAATAATAATGTTTATTTCTGGAAGTCAAATTATTAAACATACAAAAAAATAATAAGCATACATCAATAAAGCGTACTGTTGGAGGTTTGTAAAACAACTACATAAATATCAGTAATTTTTAAATAATTACTTAAATTTTAAATGTATTTATACTAAAATACATATTACGACATACAAAACGGCATTGGATTAATATGTATGCATAGATTGAAATAATAATTTTCTTTAATTTTACTCTTACCCTAGTATGTTGTAAATGCCAATAGTAAGTATAGGCTAAGTAAAGTAATCATATGAATTCACAAAACACCGTGTCTTTACATAGGTTTCAGTCTTATCACTTACCCTTTTTCATTTTTGTTCGATGGTGGATATATCAATAATATTAAGAGTTCCCACTGTATATTCGTTAGGGGGTGCAGCATTTGTCATAATTTCGTGTGACCTAAGCTCGGACTTCATTTATCCTGAGGTCGTATATCCTAAATGGTGTTTGTCCTTAACGAATTTATCCTACGATAAGGATAAACGATTTTAGGACAAACGACGTTTACCTTCTTGACTATCGGTATAATTGTTTATTATTATTTAATGCAGGGGTATTATTTTATTTTGAACGCTGCAATATTTAAGTTTATTATATAGCACTGTGAAAAAGTTGTTCGTAAGAAGCTTACGTGTCGAAGTATCTAATACCAGCCGAGGTTTATGAAACTTACGTTCATGACATTTTATAGATACGTAACATATACGTAAATTGTATTTTTCCGAAAACATTTTTGTTAAGAAAATGCAGCATGATAGGGCATGCGTATCCAACAATATCCATACCTAATAAAAAGCGTTATAAGAAAAATATGTGTTTTTATTCTTCTAACATATATTTCAGTAAAGTCTTAATTTTTTGTGTTGTCATTATATTTGATAGTTACAACAGTAAATTTAAGAAATGTTACATACTTCGCTGATGATATGTAGGTTATTTGTTTCACAACTTTCCCACATTAATTTAAGAAATTAGATAAACAACAAAGAAACGCTTAAGACATTTTCCGTTAATTGTGTACTTAACGTATCTAAACTGAGGCAAGAACTACGATGCATAAAAATGTTTGATAAATTTGCCACTCTTTAACTTACATTACTTTATCTTTAATATTTTACTTTGCGCGTGCCACATCATACCTTCATGTTTACTGAATACTGTAATTACTAGATCTATTAATTGTTTCGGAAAAATTAACACTAAAAATAAATCTTAATTGCTACATAAGTACAATTTATGACATGATATTAAACGATATTATGAAAATATTTTATTTACATGGACATTAAACAAAAAAATCTTCTCTATTTTTATTGAAGTAAAATTTTAAATTAGTTGAAATCAAAGTTAAATAGTTAGTCACTTTTTGTAGAATTCTTGTTCCGTATTTACTGAAACATATTCACATTAAATATTTTATAAACAAATGCCCAAATTTTGAGGTTAAAATAAATATTAATAAAAATTTTGTAATTAGTATACACCATTAGCCCGAAAGTAGTTTTCCCGAAATCATAGGAAAAACCACTTCCGGGACAATGAGTTTCGAGGAATATGACTTTCTGCACATCATCTTTCGGTAAAAATTAATTTCGAAAAAATGAATGCATGGAAGATTGCTGGAGGTCATCAGATTTTAGGTTAAAATACTTTCGGCAAAACGACTTTAAGCGAGATGAATTTTGGTAGTAGTGATAATGTTAATTGTTTGGTAAGTTAATAACATTTTAGGAACTTTTGACAAAAATACTTAAGTATAAATAAAAGTTAAACATATTATTTTCCTGGTTGCGTGTATTGCATTCAAATGTCCTGTTCAGTTTAAATGTTACTTACATGTGGCTCGGCGAACACCTATCTCGAAATTCCAGAGTTCTTATTGTGGTAGTGGTTCCCAAGTTCATATATTGCCATCTGGTATCCTTGTATGTCTGTCCGTACTTTATTTAGAGGTAAACATTTCCATATTTCGGCCCAGGAACAATTTACTACTTCGCATTAAACCATTTAATTAAAAGATATTGGAACCTAACCTACAGTGATATATTCTAATATTTTTACGTATAAATAAATTTTATTCTGTATTATTTGTCGGACACTGGGAAGTTATAAAGACAAGAACGTTAGAAACTAGCTTATTGAAATAGCTGAGACAGTGCTAATATTTGTAATAATACCTCGTAACAAAACAGCCATAATTCTCCTGCCAATAATTGAAAGTAGTGATAACTGGACAAGTAACTTGGCACTTGTCATATAATTTAGGTTATTCTGAACTTCATCCGAAATGCTAGTAGGTAACGAAAAATTGAGTGGAAAAGGTATATAAGAAGCAAAAAATTTTAGTTTTTTAAAAATAAGTTTAAAATTTTCATCAGTATATCCTGACTTAATAAAAATCACGTAAAAGTGCCGTCTTTGCTGTGTTATCAGAATCTTGAAACCTACTTTATACCTTCCGCTATTGGGTACCATCGTATTGCAAACAATATCCTTACTGTCAGGAATTAAGGACGTTTAATGGTAATTTATCTGTGGCTCACTTACTTGTCCTATAAAGAAATATGTATTTTGCAGCAATAAGGGTCCAGGTTTTCTGTAAACTATAAACACTATAATCAACTGTAATAATTACTTACAGACTTTGCTAACAAACCGCAGACAATTTTTATAAGGAAAATACCACACGTTTTCAATCTTTCTAAGCGATATTCACTTATTATGATGTTATAGTTGCCTAAAATATTTGTATTAAATTCTCTGGAAATTAACAGGAATTCAAAACACAATTAAACAAACACTTAGTAAAATTTATGCATACTTTACAAACTCTGATGCAAACAACTATTTACATTATCGGTATTTAAAATATGTTATATGTTAATACTTCATAAAACTATGCAATGCGTCGCATTGCAGATGCGATGTCTCGTGTATTTTTCTCTTTTAACTTCTTGACATTGTTTGAATTAGAAAGTTTAATACGCAAGAATCATCTTTACATAAGTAATAAAGTGCCTCTCTACTCACTTACTGATCTATAACTCATCAACACACAGTTAAAACAGCTGGATAAAGAAACATCAAATAAAAATATAACAGCGGCTTGTTGTAGCAACCACTAAAAACTGTTTTTCTTCTAGTTTACATGGTTACCTAAACTTTGTTTATGGAACATGTAGGACCAACTATTGAATATATTTCAACCCTCAAGTTTTAGAGGAAAGATCAGCGGAGTTAATGCAATATTCAAGCGTAATTCATAAAAACCATGTAGGCATAGGTGAATATTATTTTCGCGTGTACCTGGAAGATCAGTCGACATAGTGACATTTTGTCTGCTGCATACTGAACCTAGCCTTTAATAAAAATTAGAAAACGATATGCATTTTAAATACTTTAAAACCCAGTGACTGAAGAAAAACATTAGTAGATAGAAATAGCAGATTCGGGGACAAGAGCTGGGGGCTGTGGGTGAGTGGGTGACCTTGACCTCTATCCTGATCTTGACCTTAAGGCTTTTGGGCATGATAAGGGCAATCCAGAAAACTAAGTTAACATTTGTAGATTTTCTTAAATGGTCGTTAGACACTTATTCCACTGCGAGACTAAGAGCAAGCAATGTGTGACACTATACGCGCGAAACTTGTGCTGATAACATGTTCCTCCCTCTAGCTGCTACGTGGAGGTGTAGTGCAGCCATTCTGTCGAACAAACGCAGAATTCCATTATGTTTCTTGCCGTCTCTGAAACGAAGCTTATATATATTTAGGGTTTGGGAAGTTAGAGTGGATAGATTCGAACGTTATGAAACAGTGCTGCGTGCGGCAAAGTTGGAAGCTATGTATCTGTTGGTATTTCGATTTCGTTTTTTTTCACTATTGAATATATTGTCTATTCGTTATTATATGTATACTAATTAGCTGTTTCATTCTTAATTTTAATTTACGAATTCTATTATAATATTTACTTTGTTTAAGGGTTGATTTAATTATACAATACGAAATTTAATTCTTTATTAAAAAATATTTGCTACATACAAATTAACACTACGGGCTTTTTATTTGCGTTATTATTGTATTTAATGGATATGTTTATGTTTTTCAGCCTAAAAACGTAGTATAAAACGTAAGCAAACAGCAGCCGACGAATTTACAGAGGTATTTGGGAATTCTGCATGCTAATTCACCTCAGTAAATTTTACACCCTAAATCCCAAAATGTTTACTGCACTAACCTGGTCACGTAGTTGATTTAGTATCCTTAATAGTCGTTTCGTACACGGTATCTGAGTTGAACTAAGGTAATCCTACTACAGGTTAGAAAGATAAATGTTATAAGTTTGTCACAGGGAAAGTTTCTGCCGCTTAAGCGCTGGTATCGGTAGTGCACCAAACTGACCAATCACAAAGCATTCCTGAATTTTATGTTGCGTACTGTTGATATTTTAAAACGTGAAATCTGATTATTTTAACTTTAAAGTTTAGTTAAAATACTTTTATCATTTACAAGTTTATTTAATTTTCATTATACTACGTTTCTGTATTTATCTGGTACATTAACGAATGAAGCGAAACTAGTTGCATAACTTTTCCCTGAGCCAAGCTCTCCCATAAGAAAACGTATTTTCTCTCTAACCTGTAGTAGAATTAACCTTAGTTGAACTGAATACTTCGTTGGCGATTATCAAAAGAAAATACAAGTCTACGCGTATTTTTATGCACTGGTGCTAATTTAATAAATTATTATTCTTAAACGATTTTGTAAGTGACATGGTAGTAGTTACGTCATACATTTAATGAAAAATGCTTAAGTTAGATCATTACTTTAAAGAGATCAGATAAAGAGTAAGTACATGAAGATAGATTTAACATTTGCGGACAGTTAGCAAGTTAGATTAATTATTTCGCTTTAGAAATGAACAGGATAAGAAAATAAATCTATACACTCAAATTGGTAGTATTATTTTGTGATTATATTTACAATTTCAAAAAAGTGCAAGATTTTATTTTAATGGAATATTAGATTAGCTTAATTGTGTTTATTTTAATGTCTTTGTATATTTGTTTGGTAAAATCTCACGAGTTGTAATTAGTATACAGATGTACCGTGAAATATATATGCAAAACAATTCTAACGTAGTGTTTTTTTTTTTCAATAATGTTTGTAGGAGTTGATATACTGTTCAAACAATACTATTTGAACTACGTACAACATTCTTTACACCTAACGTGCTCTGATTTGTATAACTCCGAAACGTATTTTCACTGTCTAGGATATATACATTTATGGCGTTTATCATTCAACAATCAAGATTTGTCTGAAAATGTCAATGATATAATTAGTTATATTTTGAAGTAAAAGTTGCTTCCCTCTATTTTACTCTAAACTGATCCGAATACATATTGCCAATGGTTTAGCACACATAAATATTTTTCTCATTTGCAATATGATTAACGAATGTTGTACAATGATATTTTAAGTGATTTCCTTTTCAGTCTTGAACGAAGGTGAAAGATATCGTTTTGTATGCTACCAAAATGACGCACCTATATTAATCATTTGTACTAAAATTTAATGTGTTCAATTCATACAGCTCTTTATTACTTAACCAATATATTGTAATGGTTTTAGTAGAGTTAGGATTACTTTATATAAAAATATGGTAATTATACATAGAAGTGGTCATTTGGTAATAAAATCATTACAGACCTAGAATAGACGGGAAAAATAATCCCCATACCTTCCTTAGTAACACACTAAAGGCACGATGTCATCACAAGGAGGGAAACAATTTATTCAGGGTTTGAACAGTTTTCCGCTAATTTGGCGAAGTGCGAAACGTCAACAAGCCAGTGTGAATATCAGTGTCGCTAGGCTTCGTTAGAGTCAATTCAACAACAGCGCATGCATGTACACTTCTTGACAAACCTATTTGTGTCCGCGGAAAATATGTGAACAACAGTTGTCTCCCTCTCTGGCACACTAATTTGTCACTGGTACTTCGGGAACTGGTAACATTATGCGTCTTATGTAATTATAAGTACATATTAATGAAGGTAATTTTCAATTGTTTTGTTTCGCTCAAAAGCTTTGTATTTGTGATTTTATCACACAATTTCCTTAGTAGTCAGTGACCTACGCACTAGGCCGGAACTAGTGTATCCTATGTTAAATAGGTCATTTAATTCAATTGCAACATTAAATTATGTAACTGGCTATTGTTTTCAGGTACAGACAAGCTTAGAAAATTGCGTTTTACCCCCAAATTTCCCTGAGATTCATGGACCACCCACTTGGGCGTAACTTACAAATCAGTAGGAATATATAAAAGCTATTTCCACCATTGTATGCTTGAAGAAAGTGTAAAAGCTCAGATTTCAAAAGGTTCCTGAAGACGGATATAAAAGAACCACTTTACATAACAACAGCCCAACCAAGAAACGTAGGTGGCTCAAGAAAAGATACCTGTGAGACGTGAAAAATGAATAACCACACCTTAATACTTGTCGTTTGTGCCTCTTTTACTTACTTATTTTTAAAATACATGTAATTCTTTAAAACACTTGTAATGTTTGAAAGTATGAATAGTTTTTTTATTGCAGGGTTGTACGTCCTCATATTTGAAACTGCACATAATAAAAATAAAACAAACCCACGAAAACAACACTATTGCACCTACATACAAATTCGCTGATACTGAGGCAGTGTTATGGAAGTTTGGGTTGCCATGAAAAATTTTATGTTTTTAATTGCGAAAGTAGATAACAGTTTCATGCATTTACAAGGACGGCAGTGTATTTTCGGTTTCTGGAATTGGGATTTGCCTAAATAAGGGGCTCTTATGCTATATATTATTCTAAAGATTTTATTCTAAAAAGATACTGGTGTATTGGAAAACATATACCGAGCAATTTTGATTTTCGTTATATAACTTATACGCAGTTGCCAACAAAATTATCTTCAAAACATAGATCGTTCTAAACATAATATTGTAATGAACCAATTGAGAAAAGGCAACAAGCTTCTTAGTCTACCAGCTGAGTGAAAGAATGCCCTCTTATCATGCGGTAAAGACGAGTGAGGTGTCATTTTATTAACAATTTTGTGTAGGTAACGAATATGCTAACCCGGAAATCTAAATCGGTAGCTTCCATTTTGTTTATAAAGAAAAAGTAAAAATATATAGTTAACTGTTACTGCAGATTTTCCAAAAAATAGTGTTGGCAATGAGAAATCTAGTTGACATCCTCAGTGAAAAACCTAGGACTCATTTTGAACAGCACTTAAAATTTGTCTCCCCACGTAGCTAGCATATGAAGGAAGACGCTGGCCACCCTTCACCACCTAAAAAGCCTAAAAAATCAACTCCCCTTGCGCATTAAAAAATACCCTGTCCAGGCACTAATTTTTACGTTGTTTGACAATTGTGACGTGGTTTACAGCGACCTCACAGAGGAACAAGCACCTAGATTGCAGAAGATTCAAAATACACGTGTACGTTATATTTTTAACCTTAAAATACGTAACCATATCTCACAATTTCATAAAAAATATGTCCTGGCAACGACTAGAAAACCGACGTGAATTACATTGCCTCCTTCTCCTAACAATGGTTTTATATTTTAAATCTCCTTACTATTTAACAACTAAATATGAACTACTTTCCCGTTATAAAATTGGTACCCGCTCGATAGCCGCTCTGTCTCTGCTCATAACTAAGCATTGTACTAGTGCTCATTCTAAATATTTTACAGTTTCTGCAACGCGCGGCTGGAATGAACTGGAAGAACATGTGAAAAAATGTCTCAACTTACATTTAAAATAGCTCTTTTAAAAAGTATAAACGATGATTTTGATACTGCAGAGTGAATAGTGGGTGACCTCACTTTCATTAATTTGGTGTGAAATCGTGCGTGATTGAATTGTAAACGACTTCTGTAATGTTTTCTTTTCCATTTTTTCTCATTTGTGTTTCACAATGATTTTATGTTTTGTAATTTTTAGAGACTCTTCTTTACTTATTGAGTAATGTACTTTGTTTGATTACATTAAAAATTGTAACCACTGTGGTTAAGTGGCAGACAATTCAATATTGCCTTAACTTCGCCACATGTAACAATAAGTCGAATTAAATAAATAAACACAAATATATAAAATTACACTTCTCTCGTCTTAACCGCACGGCCCGACTGACGGCGTTTTCGTGAGAATCGGACTATAGATGACAATCGGTCCCTACAGATAATCCCAGTCAGTTTTGGTAGCATGAGCTGCCACTTCTTATCCTCTCATAACTGCTTCGCATTCACCCAAGGTACTGGGGATAGAAGCAAAATATCTCCACAAGTAGATTTACTGTTTTAGTAGGGTAAAAAATTGGAATTATTAAATTTGAATAACTGTTTTCAGAGGATTATAATCATTTAATAAATATTCAGCTTACAACATACTATAGAGCATGGTAAGGTACAAGTCTAAGACATGGTTTTATGTGTTATTCTTGCTGCATTACTCTACTGCAATTAACTAAATCATTAAAAAAGGCGTATTTTTCATATTTATTTCTTTAAAAAGTTAAAATATTTTAATATATATCAAATGTCTAAGACAACTATACAACTTTACACCACCTACTTCCAAAAACGATATACTTCCAATTCATTCGTTGTCTCAATAATTATAAATAATGGTACACGTGTTTCTCACTGTTTAGCATACCGTACCGAGCATCCTTACGTAACAGGTTACCAAAATTTTCAAAATTTCGAAATTTTAATATTTCAAAAAATTGTAAAAATTAAAAAATTTGTAAAAATTAAAAAATTTCCAAAATATCGTAAATTAAAAAAAATTTAAAACTTAAAAAAATCGTGCAAATAAAAATTTAAAAAAAATTCGTTAATTTTCCAAAATTTCAAAAAATTCGTAAAAATTAAAAGTTTTTAAATTTTCAAAAAATCTCAAAAAATTCTGAAAATTCCGAAAAATTCCGAAAAAAAAACTACCTCCAACATGTTTCTGGATGCCACCTTGTTTCTCGCTGCTATCTTGGGGTTTCTTCCGAGTCTTCCGAAAATTTTTAGATTTTGCAATCCATCCAAACTGCGCACATATTTAATGAATACAACTTTAATACAATTTTTTTATAGTAAACCTTTTTAATAAAAACTATTAAAAATGTTTATATAATAATTATTTAGTTAAATAATCACCGACACATCTTGCCCGGACGAGCTCCATCGACACATTGACTCTCCCCTTCAATTTTTAAATGCATACATTAATTTATCCCCACCCCATTGCCAACACTCTTTCGGCCTCATAATTCTCTTCCCCTTCTCCCTCTCCTTCCACTTCAATTTTCGCCCTACCGCTCTTCTCTTCTTCACGGCCTTCACTCACAATCGTTCCAGTGAGAACATGTCACCCACTCCCATACCTTCGGTATTAAATATGTATAGATACAGATTTCCCTCTACTCGGCTATGTAATATATATATCTTAATACCAGTATCCTCGCAAGTTTTATTTTACTGTCATGATTCTCCCTTTCTGCACATTTAATATAATATATTTGCCAGAATTTATTTATAATACTCATCGATCACTCAAGGTAAAAAAACCCCTCATTTTCTAAAAATGTAACTTTATCTCACAATATATTTCCTACATACTACTACATGCAAAACACATAGGTTCCCTTGCAAATATTATGGTTTATTATTTGTTTTACGCATTTAAAGGCACTGTTTCCGAGTAAGTCCAGATTTCCGTGGATGATCACCAAAATGCTTCAAACATACTTTACGTACATGAACCTTGTTCCCTTTCGAAGTTAGCTGTGACTGTACGAGTCTCGAAATATTCCAAATGTAACAATAACATGAAATACACTTCTCCACGTCCTTCAAAAGGAATGGATTGAAATGTTCTGGCTTTTCTTCTTTTGTCATACGAATTGGCATTACCTTTAGTTCGGTAGTCAGCACATACACATATACTGAGACACCACTGTTGTTCCATTGAAAAAGTTCGATTTGCTGCAGTTGTGTTGGAAACTCGATGACAGTAAAATCAAATTTCTTCTCCAGCACCGTATATTGTTTGTCTATTCGCTGCGGGTTCGAACCTTCTACATATTTAGTCAAGATTGCCCACTTAAAGCTTTATTTATCATTTTAGTTGTGGAGGTTGATTACAGCACGTTTTTTTTAGTCAGGTAAATTTGTGAAGGAAGATTTTGTCACCAGAAAATTATTGTTTGTACACTGACCCTTGCAGATCTTTAGGTGCCTATGTAGGCTGTCCGTGCGAGAGAATGTCTTTTCACATTTGTTAAAGGTAAAACTCGATATGGGTTGAGGAAACAATGTGCTACATGGAGTCTGGCAGCACATTCGTTGGTGAATTGTCTCGAACAAAATACACACCTCACTTCTAGAGGTCGAAGTTTCACACCTTTGCAAGTCTTCTTATGGCTAACAAGTCCATCAATGCGAGCAAACAGGTAACCATACCTATCACACTTATATACTACACGACTTGGCTTGTGCAAACACACATTCTAGTGTCGAAAGACATTGTAGAGGCCGCCTTCCGTTATTCACTGATTTCACTGGCCAGTGTTTTCAGTAATGTCAGCTACAGTTCCGAAATTGCTGACGGCACTGATAGTCACTGATGGTCGATTGATGACGATACCCTGTGCGAGGCTACATCCGTTTACTGAGATTACCAATTTTACTGGCGCTTCAGAGCATCAGTGTTGTCAGTAAACCAAAATTTTTGGCGGAAATTCAGAAGTTGAAGTTATCTAATTATAGGACAAGTCTTTTTTAATATATAAGGGCCAAATAGGGTAGCTATTAATTTATATACGTTTATCTAACGTCTGTTTATAGTTACAGAAGCATTCGTCTGCAGTTTGCTAAGACTAAATAATGTTTAGAGGTTGAATCGCACCTTGTTTATGAATTTAAAAATAATGGATACAGCTTCCCAAACCTTAAATACACACAATGTATAAGCTGCGTCGTGAATAAACGAAGAAAACAGTATCTGTCGTAAGTCGTGCTAGATGTATCAATATGCTAAAAATATACCAACTTTATTATTAAAGTAAATACAATTTATACAACGAACAAAATAAACATGACAGTTTATCGCAAGAATGAAATCACAGATATGCCAGAGATGTGGTTGCTAGGCAACGTACATTGCAGTAATGTTTACTGATTTTATGTTCCGATATTATCTATTTACTGACAGTGAAAATATTTTGCTGATTACTGACGCTGTTCCCTTATTGTTCACGGACACTGGCGAACTGTCAGTGATATTAGTGAAATCAGTGAATAACGGAAGGCGGCCAGAGTAGGGTAAAGTATTTATCACCGAATCGACACTTATGGCTTCGTTGTGAAGGGATAGGTGTCTTAGTCGACTCAAGCGAAGATACTTCCATCACAGAAACTGTAGAAGTCATTATTTCAGCTGAAGAAGCTGTTTCTGGATGGAGAGATGGGACTACCAGTTCAGGTGTAGGGATCGTTGTAGCCAATGATGACGTGTCTGTCTCGCTCCAATTAGTAGAAGGTATCTCTTCAATTGTAGATGTCTCGACCCTAGAAGTTGATGACATCTCTCCAATTGTAGCTGTCTGGCTCAAAGAAGTCGATTGCATCTCTTCAGTTATAGACCTCTTGACCCAATAAGTTGATGGTATTGTACTACCAGAGGATTGCAGAGCCACGCCCTCGTACATTGCTGTATTCTCCATGCTGAACTCCTAGGTAAGCGATATGTCTCCTTCAATATCCACAGACAAACTAACGAGCTCCCACCTGGCCATGCATATTTATGTAGCTGCCAATGAGACATATGAGTTGTGAACTTTGTCTTAAACCAGCCATCTAATCAGAAACAAGGAACCTTTTTTCACTCCATCAAAATATAGACAAGAATCGTCACATAATTACACCCAATGTCAAGATTGGTTTCATATCAATTTTTACAGGAAACAACAACTTTTACGTTTACAGGTTACAACCCCCTCCTTCCAATTAACCAGTTACAACCAGTCCATATTTCTTTTAATTTATAAGTCTCAACTAGAATTTTAACAAGTTACGACCTGTACATTTTCCTTTCAATTTACAAGTCTCAAATTAACTTTGAACAGCTTACAAACTGATATAAGGTATTTATGCACAAAATCTTAAATTTAATGAACAGAATTTATAAATGCTACTACACTACCAGAAACAACATTCTCATACTCTTGTGAAAACACAATTTATTCAACACAGAGGTTACATGTACATAAAACCACAACTGAGATAAAAAAATTAAGATGATACAACATAAAATAAAAGGTGTAATATTTCTGCTAAAACATGAAGCAATGCTCGCTTTCCTGCAAAAGTAATAACATTCACAGACCTTGAAGCATCCCCACAAGTAGATACACAAGTCTCTGTTTGATTGTCTGTAGCATTTACATCACACTGCAGTCTTGGTTCTTGCTTTAACATAGGCTCGAATGCATCAGGACTGTTGACAGAAATCTGGACTGGTACCACATTGACACATGCTGCTGTTCGACGACGTCGGCGACAAGGACATGGTGTTTGTGATTCTGAGCCAGGTTTACGAGAACTCACTTCAGACTGTGTAACAAATTCATTCGTAAACACATTTACATGTGCACAGCGATGTTGGTAGTTCTTTTGGCATCTGGTGGTTTGACTCGAAGCATTAGAGCGCTCAGCTGGTTGCTTTGTTATCTGCTCTATACAGCCTTGTAGCTCACATGTAGAGAAGGATACTACTTCTTCGGTGCTCGCAGGGAGAACAGTTTATGGACGTATGTAGAAGACGGCACAGTTTCCAGGATCACAACATTCTACCTGCTGCTTGGTCGGTTCGTATGATAGAGGAAAATGCGAAAATCTCCAGTGATGCATGCTACTTCTATCGCAGCTCTCTGTGTACGTGTGTAGGAATCCACCATACCAGTAGCAATATTCAACATTCGAGTGGCCAGGTTTCACACTAGCATAAACATTCGCAGGGTGAAAAGCATATACCTTGGTATGTCTGGCATACAACTGTTCTTTCAGGGCATGTGTCTGTTTCTATTTATACACTTGAGGTACTAATTTCTACTCGTAGAGTGAAGTATTCCTCTCTAAGGTTGAGGTGTACCATTTCCACAGTAGTTGAGTGTAATGCGATGCACAGGCCCATTCACGTTGACATTTATCACACATGTGTCGTTGTCGATCACCGTTTTAATCTGACGAGCTTACGAAGTGACGGACATCCGAATTCGACTTATACATCCACGTTTTCTATATATACTTTGCTTAGTTCGCTCAACCATTTATTCTGTTCAGGTCCTGCTACATAGACTATGGTACGTGGATACTGGATTAAAAGACTGCAGAGCTCATTCGTTACTTGTCCATATGGAATTTTACCATCATCCCAGTCATTTCCATAGTAATGTTTAGTCAATCATTCATTTGTTATTTTGCTCTTATCATCCAGAAGTTTCCATGGGTATAGGGGTCGAAATAATTGTGTTCTGGTCCCACCATCATCTTCGTAATTCACAGCAATGTCTTTAAGCACGAAGCCATTTTGGCTCTCGAAGCCTTGCAGATTGCAATACATCTTTTCACAGGTTATGTTCGAATGCAACTTATCCATCATCTTAGAAATGGTCCATTTTATATGTTCAGGGAACAGTATTCATAATATGATTTTCACAACATTGTCACAACAGTTGTATGAAGCAAGACTGTCATTTAGTACCAGACAGAAAGTACATGTGATTGGAGGTATATTTGCAAGTTTCGTGATTTCGCTTTTGCAGTCAACTATGTTTGAACTGATTCTCTCATCTTGTTTACTCACATCGAAAACCATCAGTGGGGTTTTACTCTTGAAAGTTTCAGGACTTAGTATTGGTGACTGGGTGCGACCATGGTAGGCTTGCTAGAACTGAGCACACATTTGGTATGCAAGCAGGAATCTTTCATTTTCAAAGTCTGTGTTCATGTCAACATGCGGATAACTTTCACTGTTCAAATATATTGTCACATTTTGTATCTGACAAGAATTGAACTGAAAGTGGCTCACGTTGGAACTAAGCTGCCTCCCTGTATGAAGGTCGATTATGATGTACCTCGATTTTTCTGTAGCAAAACTGGACATTACCATCTAGTTGATGCGTTGGCTTGCTGGAAGACCGGGGAAAGTTTCGAGGCTCCATGATCGGAATGCTACATCAATATTTTTATCTTCAACATTCTATAGCATCCGGACATGCTCTGCAGTGTTCAACTGAACATGAGGCAACATCCATTCTGTAGTGTCAATTCAACAACCTCTAGGTTCTCCCCTGTTCTGAGTATGGCATTAGTATGTGTGTTGGCTAGGAGTATCACAAATTCGTGCTTTGAATTAATGATTATATGATTGTAATCTTCGGCAAAGCCCAGCAACATCAACAGCATACACACTTCAAAATTGCTTCCTGCATAAGTGGGAACTTTATAGACTTCTTCGCGTCCCCAACTGGCCATTTTCGCTGCAAAGAGTTCATTTGGTGTAAGCGAAAGATATTTTTTCATTGAAGTTGTTATGCCTACATCCATTGTCTGGTCTGCCTCTACTCCATTAAGCAGGTAGGTGATACATTCGATAAGGTGTAGAATACCATTACTTGATAATTTCGTCGATACAGGAGCATTTCCATCGCCTTTTTTCAAAGTCCCTCTAATTGTCAGGAAGGACTGACATGGTAGAGTATAGATGTCTTGGTGTTGTACTGCGATTCGAACTTCTGATGGTAGAGCATATGGTCCACTTAGGAAAGGTTGGTATTAATGAAGTTCCGTTGTTTTGATGCTTTCTTCAAGAACCACCGGTTCGTCTACGTTCATATAATCTTTCATGCAGAAGACTACGAAGAAATTGTTCACTATCAGTTGCTAGCTGCTTGATGATGTGCTGTGTACTGAATGCTTATCTCGTGCTGCACTGTATTTTGTTGCTTTTGTATTGCATATATCTTAATTTCATCGTTTCAAGTGTAGTCGCAAAGTAGTTTCTTCATTTCGAAAGTTCACCATTCTCCGTTCTGATCCACGATCAATAGCACAACTTCATGTGCGTTCTTCGCGATGACCGAAACGTAAATTATGTTTTGAGGTACTTCAACCAGTTTAAACCCTGGAGGAAACTTAGGTGAAAACTCATGTAGGGTATTGTTTGGTTTATCATTGAGGAAAGTAGCACTTGCCAAATTACAATTTATCCATATAACATTAACTGGCAATATGTTTACTGGTTGTGTCAATTCATAGATATCACCAGTACTGTAGAATTTTCGCCCAAACCCAGGCATCGGTCCAATTGAACCGACCTCGTCGGTTTGACTGGCAAGTTTGACGATGCATGAGACAATTTTGACATTAATTTTCAGCAACTAATATATAAATTGACTTTATTCATACCTTAGTACATTCTCCGCAGCTACATTTTGAACATTTCACATCAATAGAAACAGTTACGTACCTTGTGATCTAGCAATCCACTTGTAATAGTTCAAAACATTCTAAGATGCAACATGTAAACATGACGTTTCTTCGCCTTAGACTTGTGAACTAAGCAGAGACACAGGTGCAGACAGTCGAACTAATTCAGCGCTACACTAGCACACTCAAGTGACTGGTGCTGTACATCAAGAAACTGTTCTTCATATTACTATAATTATTTTTTGTCGATATCTGAAAGATACATACTAAGATAGTACACAATTAATTTTCTACATACTGAGTTATATAAAGTATGTATTTAGTTTTCACTACGTAATGTCAGGCTTATCGGTTATAATTATTTTATTGTAATTTTTATTTGTTACTGTTGCTCCGCCATGTTGGGAATACTGATTCTAGGTTTATGTTCACTCTTGTTGTTTGTACATAAACCCCAGGATTCCTTGTATGTGCGTTCAGTCGGCTTCAGTGAAATGCAAGTGTAACTCTTGTCTTTCGCTATCGTAATTGTGGAATGGGTTGTTATGTTGCAGGACTTGTATTGATTAATTTTCTGCGCCTGCTTAATTTATTTTTATTTTTATTGAGTTGAAATCCTGTAGCATAATGGCCAGAGTCTTAGAGTCTTGTTCGTGTTTTGCTGTTTGTTGCTTTCTCCTTGATCAGTAATTCAATGTAATCCTTGCGATCGGGTTTTTCAATGTTTAACTTCTGGTAACTTCAATAGTTTCAGTATTCAGAGAGGGTTAGATAGAGAAAGGGGGGCAGACATTTAAATTCTATAGTTTTATTTTTTCTCGTATTCGTCAATTAATAATTGCTGCAGTGTAATGTTCAAAGTTTGACCTTTGCAGGTAAAATAGTTTATTACAGGTAATTTATATAATTTTAAAAGAGTAATTTTCATGCACAGTATGTGACTTCTTGTGAGACTGTGCTAGGGTGATAGGTATTGTATGCTTGCTACCGAGTTATGGGACTCGGTAGATTTTGCTTCTGTAAGTGTTTTGGGGCGAGTGTCCCCGTGATTTATGTGTGTTTTGGGGCGTGTGTACCACTGAAGTTTACCACCTATAAGTATAGGTTTTTTTTTCGGATGTGTGATCGTACTGTGTATTCGCTACTGAGGTATGGGACTCAGCATTGTTTTTGTAATTCTTAAAGTTAGTTTCATATAAGGATAGGGCTAGAAAATTTGTAATATTTGTCTTTTCCTTTCGTTACACCCTTCGCAGTATTCTCAACTAGGGCTTCTTTGAGTCATATTGTTCACATTAACTCGGTGCTTTCTCACGCCTATTAACGTCAATCTGTAAATTTTATGTTTAGTGTAATCTTTAACATTTTTGTATTCTTCTTTTATGGATGTTTTGATTTATATTGATAATTTGAGTTTGTAAATATGTTTAAGATTATATTGATTTTTGCTATTTCATGTCTTGAGTTTTGAATAAATCCCTGTTGGGAATGGACCGGATATATGATATTTCTTTGAAGTTGAAGTTGTAGCTGCAGTTCACCTTTTCATGATTGGAGCATTATTGTGATTTGCTTGCAGGTATTGCAATTTGTTTAACCGGTATTACTTCACCGAGGTGTTTGAAGTTAAGAGTTTGATTTACTTTGAGTAAGGATTACTTTTGCCCTAGCACCCTTGCAAATCTATAGGGATTCGCCACCCACCTTACCTTGTTTTTTGTAATTTTGTTACTGTCACCAGTGGTTGAGGTGCTAGCCCCTAAGTAGGGGATGGTCACACAATCGTATTCGGTTTTGTAAAATCTACATCTTCACTGCACCTTATCATGTTCTTCAAGGTGTTTGGATTACTTCGTAGTTCAAATTAGATTCCAGGAGGCAGTACTTCTCGATGAACCTTGCAATATCGTCAATTTCATAGGAATCAATAGGCAGCGATATCTCTACTATGCTCTCATTACTTCTTATTAGATATAATGCACAGTATTTAACATTGTTTGGTATAGTGTTGTGTGCTCGAAAATCAATCTGGCCAATACACCATTCTGCTTCCAATTCCAACGAAGATAAATGTATGGCACGAAGCTCCGAGCTACGACCTGTCAAGGTAACAGTTATAGACATGACTGATGAAATCCATGTTGTGGACAATACATTTATTTGCTTGGACGAATTAGAAGCCGAAGACACAAATGACCATAGTTCCAGGTGTTTGGAGTTTGCTATCTTTCATAGTTGTAAGTCGGTGTACTGTTTCTGAGGTAATTGTAAAGTTCACATGGAGGTCTCAAATTTCCAAAACTGTCATAATATTCAAATCTTATTCCACACTTTTTGTAAGCTACCCAGTGTGTTCCAGTGCCTTTAGTTGTATCCAGGTTAATAATAGCACATTTGTTTTGTTTGGGTTTAGATGGTAGTTTATTACGCATGTACACAGCCCTGAAGTTTAGTATTTTTAATTTGTATGCATAACATTTTTGTGTCAATGTTCATAAGTGATCTTCTTGGCAGGGACATTAGGAAACTTTCCCAAGACGTCGCTTTATTCATCCACCACCTACAGGATACGGGCGTAGATAAAGACCTTGCCGGTTTTTTGCCCCCATTGCAATGGCTTCCATGTTATCATTGTGTTGCTGAGTCTCAGAGAATTGTTTACGTTCATTTTATGCAGTGTTGACTGTACGTACTATGCCCCTTGTAGCACCGATCTGACCAACAGGAGATTCAAGGGCAGTTAGGAGGAATGGCAGGAACCAACCAGTTGCCTTATTATTGATCTTGCTCAAATTTCCTCATTTCACACAAATGTAGGAATATTACCATACGTTCGTTTCTTCATATTCTTGCTTATTTTATTTCTCTTAACCTGCAACTTTGTAAGGTTTTGCATCTTCCTTTTGTTTGGCTCAAAACCCATATCTGTCTTAACCTTGGCATTCATTATGTTGGAAACACCCCAAGCTGCTATTTTTCTCCGAGTCCTGCATATTTCGTCGGCCCTGTATGCTAGTAATTTATCAGCCTCGTAACTAGATTCTAAATCTTTGTATGGGGAGTGGCCTATGTCGTGCCACTTGCAGGATTCATCCAGTATGTTGATACCACTGTCACCATGTGCTAATCTCTTCTTCAACTCTGTTCCTGGCCCACAAAACTTGTATTCGGGAATATGTAGTTCAACTGGTAGATTACTTATAAGAGTGTCTATGATGCCTTGACCAACGTAGATGTTACTTCTTCGAAGCATAACATAAAACTGAACATCAAAATCTGAATACTCTTCCTTTATACAATTTTCTTTCAGTGCAATGTAGATCGTCAAACAGAAATTTACTCTTCCTGTACATGTAACAGAAGCTTATGTGGAGACCACTGCTAAATCTTGTCATGGAGTCATATTGCTTAACACTATTATTTGTATTAATGTTGGGTCGAGTGGAGCAGGCAAGACACATGTACTTCTTAGTTTACTCTAAAAACATAAAGGACTGTGATTTTAAAACATTTACCTATACTAGAAATTGCTCCAGCTACCAAAGTACCAACGACTGGCACAATATTTTACAGACTACAGAAGAAATTCGTTATTTTCCATGCGGTGACATTGACCAAGTTGTACCACTGAGCAAGGCTAAGCCGAAGTCTGTGATTGTATTTGACGACATTGCTTGCGAGAAACAAACTTGTATTCAAAAGTACTTTTGCAAGGGACATCATGTGGGTGTTGACTGCTTATATTTGTGTCAGATGTATTTATGCATACCCAAACAATTGTTACGTGACAATGCAAATTTGTTGGTGTTGTTTTGCATGGATTATCGAAATTTGCATCATGTGAATGACGATCGTGTTAACACAGACATGACATTTGCTGAATTCAAACACATATGTTCTTTATGCTGGAAAGATAAGTTTAAAATTTTTGTGCTGGTCAAAGACTGTGACCTGTATAATGGACGGTATAGAAGAGACTTCGACCAGTTTACTGTCATAGTCAAGAATGAGTTACAACATGTCAAAGTTCGGTCTGAGCAGCCTAAAGAAACACTCTAGCAAATAAGACAATGGTGGATGCATGTTAATAAGGAATGACGGGTCTTGTGATTCTGGTGAAAAAGTAATTAGAAACATTGGAGAACTGGAACACATATAGGATGCAGTTACGAAACATTACATTCAAGAATCTCAAAGTAAGGTACATAAAGCACTTCAGGTGTTACTGGAGGAACAAAACAAATTGATTCGAAACCACATTTCACAGTTGGGAGTGAAGATGGAAAATGTGAGAATTGAGACTGTTTGCAACTTGATGACAGTAGACGAACATTTTAATGGGGTTTAACGAGAGTTTAACGACAGACTCGATGTTGTGACAGAGCGAACTCTTGATAATTTAAAACAACAATAGAGTGCAATTATAAATAAAATTAGTAAATCAATTTCTCAGCTGGCCACCAAGACGGACATAGAAAAACTAATGGAGATACTGGACGAATTGATTAAACATATTGAAAGGAGTATTTAGTAAATGCATACATAAAAGTCAGCAGCTGGTTCTGTTTTCTTCAGTACTATGTCGGACATCGCGTGGAGTCTATTCGCTCGAAGTATTTGCTTGCTTAAAGGGTTGTACTTTTGAAGGAAAAAATAAACAAAGAAATTTTTAAGCCTATCACTAGACGCCTCGATGTACTGAGAAAACCCGAAGAAGCTCCAGTAGTTGCAAATACAGAAGTCGGAGATGGAAACATGAAGAGTGAAGCCGATGATGGAAGTATGAAGAAGCGGAAATGTGAGGATGACTCAGTTAACATCCACGAAGAAGTATTGGATTTAGACATGTCTCACAAGAAAAAAAAATCATAAATGAGAAGACTCGAACCCAATGCTCCTATTCAAACGTACCTAAGATCGTAAATACCATGTTACAATGATACAATGTATGGTGTGTATAGAATATGATGTATGTATAGTCTATATAACTGACACATTTGTGTGATATTATATCGGTCATCTGCTGGTTGGAGTTAATAGCAATGAGACTCAACAACAGAGCAAAACTTCTGGTTCGGCCGATAAGCTTCATAAAACATTTACGTGAAACTTCAAATAGAAATAAACACAACCCTAGTTTTAAATAACCACTCACAGATGTAGAAACATTGCATTAAATTTAATATTATAATTTCTCTGAGACAGTTGAGGTATTATTTCTGGTTATTGTTCCAGTATGTAAATGTACAATGACATAAATGACTTAAACCAACATTCGCTAAATAATATCGTTAGTGCTTCAACAGTCTCACTTGCAGGACCTGTACATTGTAAGCTCAATATATTTCCGTTGAACTGTAAGTGTTTTGTAATGCATCAAGAAGGCCTATGATAGTACAATATTTAACATTACTATAATGATTTAGTGGCAGCCAAGTGTCATCCTAATGGGAATGTGTATCGGCTCAATTATTTGATGTCTCCAAATTATTGCTTCTGTGTCCAGTATTATTTGTTATTGTAGTTGGTAACAGAAGTAATGTAAACGTATGATACGTGTTGCCATGGCACCTCAGACACAAATGTAAAAATGAATCAATGTGTAAATAAATATAAATTATTAACTAGCGTTATCTCTGTGTACATTGTTATACTAATATGTTATAAGCTGACATTTACTACAAATGGATCATGTAAGCTCAATAAAGAACAGTGGTAAAGTTGTTTTTTTCCTCAAGGAGAGCAACTGCATAGTAATAACAATTTCCTGTCGATACAGAGCTACAAATCTAAATAATACCATGCTTTGAATGACCTACAAGGACTCTATGAAAAACGTTTCGCTCCATGCTTTCAGGAATGGGCTTAAGCCCCTACTGTTTCAGAACCAATCTCAGTCCAAAAAATATAGGAATAATCTGCAAGTTTATGTATAACTGAGAAAAACTGATAGACCTGTAACTTTCAAGTAACTATCATTAAGCATATTGATCATTCGTTGTTTTCTTGTCATAATTCTACCCATTGTATTCACGTAATGTAATGTTATTTATCATTATCATGTAAAATATAATTATTGTGAACACGTACCAATTGTAAAACAGCCAAGAGCTGAATTTGGATGTCAATAATAAACAAAATGAAATAGACTTTTTAAATAAATAATTACATACCAATTACAACATAGAATTTATGAGTTATCACATATCCATGTGTGCTTGCCTGTTCTCATATAGGCTGTTCACTATAAACTGAACACTCAGCGGAACTTTTAATTAATTATAAATATGTTTTATTGGACCTATAGACATAAACTTTTGAAAGTGTTGATAGGTTTACACTGGTTTTTAGTTACACGGAAGATTTTATATTAAAAATGATAAAGATGGCTGCAAAAAAGCCGAAAGAAAAGTTTAAGTAGTGCTCACTTGATCGTGAGCGGCCTATACGTATGAACACTGCGGGTACAGGGGGCGAAGCTGCACACCGAATTGCATTGCAATGCTATTTTACTGTGTGCGTTTTCATATCCCAGTATATGCAAAATTTATTCGAAATCTTAAACATTTCTCAACATTAAAGGTTAAAATGTAACAAAACATACTAAAGAATAAATCTTATCATTGCAATGTTTACAAAAGCAAATTTTGTAAAGTAGATAGTAAATTAATTGTTTCTGTATGGTTAGATATATCTTTCTAATTTCCAGTTCCCAAAATTTTACTGTAGTATAGTTTGTGATTCATTAAGACTTTGTGTATTGTATGTATTGCAAGAGCAAATACAAGTTCTTTATAAATACATGTGCAAACATAAGCTTTTAAAGCTTGCCCTAAAATTTTGTTTAAATAAGCTCAAATGTTTATACTTTTGGATGTAATTTGTCTTCAAATTAATACAGATTCTTATGGTATATTATGTGCTTTGGTTTGAAGGAAGTGTTTAAATATCACCATTTTGCATCTTAAAAACAACCAATTTACCTCACATTTTTGCCTTGGTATATGTTTATATATATATATATAACCTACTTTTTAAGACCTGCAACACCCCCCCCCCCAAATTACCTAATCTATGTACACATATACTTGTACTCTTACAAATGTCTAGTAAATCAAAGTTTCTCAATTATACTTTTCAAAATGTTCGAGCAGTTTTAATGGAGTATTTAAGTTATATTTTATTTGACTCTCTTTCGGTTCAATTGATCCATCCACCAATTCAGCCAGCCTGAAATGTCGGAACTGGTGGATATTCACCATATCAGTCAATGAAATTTATATCACAATCTCGTATAAAATGTTTGAAATAACTTAAATTATTGTGAATTGTAATGTCAAAAAAGAAAAATTGCCATTTTTTTTTGCTTTGAAGATTGTTTTTTAAAATATGTTCTTACTAAAAAACTGTTTTATTCAATTTGTAGATATCTATTAAAAACTACATTTTCTATTACACATGGTACTAAACTGTTGAGTTTGGATTTCTATCTTCGAATAATGTTAAATAATATAAGCAAACTCGTTCTATTTCTTTCATTACGGAAACGTTTGAAAAAATGTCAACCTTATGTTTGGCAATGGCATCAACTTGTACTTTTACTTTTGTTTCAACCATTGATGCATTCACCGGCGAATTTTCAAAATTTGTTATGGCTACCAAACCCTCTTGCTAAGCTGCAGTAGCTACATTTTTATTATAGTGTGTTTTTACGCAAAGGAGCGTAGCAAACCAATGGTTATATGTGAATAAGAGACAAATTCTGGACTCGAGCAACCTGTTGTATTGAAATTTTTAAAGTAAAAAACATAATTTACAACAGCAGGATACTTAATAAGCTGAAACACCTTTTCATACATAATGAATTGATATTTCGTAACTGTCTTGAACCCTACACAGGGCCACATGATCGCTCATTTTCGAGTATTTTGTAGGTTATATGTCTGTAAGCCTATGGGAAAGCAATCACCAGTATTAACAGTACAACTGCAGTACAAGAAAATCGTACTCCAGTCTATTATTTATATTGTATCTTTAATTTATTTGACTGCCGTCTAATACCAATTAATTTGCTCCTGGGTAGAATGGTTTGTAACAACGTACATTGTAAAATAATAGTTGTGTTTAATGTCTGTATGTTAGCTTATATGTAATATTAATTTTAAAAAAAGCTATAAACACAGCAAAATGGTTCGGTTTCAATGCTGGGATATGTGGCCACAGAGTGGGGATCCATATATTTATATTTAACGGGCAGGAATTGGTGAAGTAAAAAGAAGGGCAGCGAGATTGGTGAAGGGTAAGTTGGAGGAGAAAGGACAGGCTGGAGAGGAGGAAGGTAGTTATAGGCAACCTGTAATAAAGGAAATGTGATGGAGTACGACGAAAGACGGGCGGAGGGTTGAAAGACAGGTCAGGATGTACAGTTTAGAATGTAAAGTGATGGTGGAGAAGGTTACATTGTAACCTAATTAAGGGAGGGTATAGAGGGAGAAGAAAAAACAGTGACAATATTCAAAGGGTGTGGTGGAGAATGGAGCAGGGGAGGCAGTCTATGTTCATGAAGAAGTGAAGTGTTTTACAGGACTTGGAAATTATGTGTGTGGGGGGGGGGGGGGGGGGGGTATTTTCAGGAAGAGTGTGGACAGAACGGTCTAGAGGGGCAGGACAGCGTTATCTCGCCGCCAGGCAAAAATGCAATTGCGAGTGATTTTAGTTTTATTGTCGCTATTAAGGAGGGATCAGCTCTATCTTAGGTAACACTTTTTGTACTTATTCTACTTTTTACTGTTTATTGCAAGAAATACAGTTTTGCAGTTTAACTTGAAACAATTTAAATGCATGGAATGTCAAGCAACTGTAAAACTATTTCACATTGATATTGCCTAGTACAGTACACAACTGTAATATCACATATCTGCTCGCTTGCAAAATGTGTGTTAGGCCTACAATAGTATACTCGAAACTGTGGGACTTACATTTTATTGCCTTCGCTTGCAAGTTATGACATACCCATTTCCACTGATTTGTTGTGGTCATAACAATGCAAAAGCTTTAATTACTAAGCTAAAATATTTTGTTTTTATGTTTTGTACTTTCTTAGATGTATTATCAACATCACATTATGCAAGTATACATTGCCTGCTAGGTATAATTTTTGGCTGCATCGATGGCTAAATATTTTCAGATTTAATGTATGCCTACAAGAACAAGAATTTAATCTCCAACAAATATTTGTAAAATACGTCTGCAATGTTCGTGTTTGCATACATAATCAGCTGATGCCACATGCACCATAGATGTAAGCAGACATTCGAGAGCGTATCAGATGTGCAAACACGCCTGTTTTCTGTGAAGTACAGCCAAATGCACTTGCCGTCAAAGAAAACTATAACGTCTGAGTCAAATACTGTACACAACCGTTTTAATGAAAACAAAACGCAACCTATAAGGCTAAAGGAAAGCAAATTGCTTCATAAATAAATTTACGTCGGTGATATCACCGAGCAAGTAAAAGTAAAGAAACGGCACTTTCATGTTAAGTTGAGGTTCTTATTTTGTCTTTGTTTACAAGGCAGTGGGGGTAAGTTAGTGCCTGGGTATGTACTTCGGCGCACCGTTATGAGAAAACTATGAAAGCTAAAATTGTTTCGTAAGAGGAATCTGTACTCTCAAGTATTGTCTACAAAACTTACACTATTTCATAAAGACACAAAATTATGAGTGACCCGCATCTCAACACCCTTAAGATAAACGTTCCAAAAATTTATGTTTTGATGTTTTCAGATCACGTACTTGTGCTCTATTAAACCCAAGTTAAATGGGACACGAACTGTTATTTTGTTCATGAGTATGATCTGTATGTAATCTACCCTTTTTAAAATACTTATAAGATAACAAACCAGTTAAAGTGATGTTTACGAACTAGTGTTCTTCACAAAATGTATTAGTTAAATTCTTCACATGTATAAAAAATTGTTAACTTATGCTGTGTACATATGTGTGACGGCTTTTTTTTTTACTTTGTCCGGTGAAGCTTATTTTTAACTTTAGACATATGGTGTCATCTAAGGGGCTTACAGTATTGTGACAGGGATATTACTGTCATTACTAATGTCTTTGCAAATTGTGATGTTGCAAATGCTACACTAAATTTATTTAAAATTGATAACTAATCAATTTATAAGAAACGTCTAAAAATATAAATGTGTACCCAAAGTTGCCCCAACGTGCCCGTTGTTTCAATGTACGTACAGTGTTATGTACATGCAAAAATTGAATTAAGGCAGAAATTAAGTTATGTCTATGGTAAATAAACGTTTATCGGTACATGTATGCACAAAGCCATGCATAAACTAGTATTTTTACGGTGTAATATATGTGTATTAGTCCTGTAAGGCCTAAACGACTTCGTGAAATCTAACTCCTTCGTCAACATAACTACGATCGAGTTTTCTGTTCGTTGTCCCAAAATTACTTTGCTAAAATTGCATATAATATGTAGCCATATTACAAAAAAACAATTCCTGTATAGTTTTAGCTATTTAACGAATTATTAATTCCATTAATTTCGGTAAACTGAATGATTTGCCGAAACCAAAGTTATTTGATAGGACAGAAGTAAAAACAAGCAGCTCTATGTAATAGTTTTCGCCTATCTTGAAATATATATGTGCACAACTTCTGCAACAAACAAATATGTTGCACTTACCTAATGTATGAAGTTTCGCCCCTAATGTTTTCCGTTCTGCTAGTACGAACCTGTAAAATGCCCCGGACACTAGAATATCAGTTTTTCCTTGCCCTCCCCTACAGGTAACAGCACAGAGGAGCTCAGACGCCAAGCTAATTGCCGACTATAGTACTTGTCAGTGACGACGCAGTTTCTAATGCCCGAGAAAGACACGAGGATAGTGGAACGATCCCGTTACAACACAACCCGGGTTGAACGTTCTGTGACCCACACCGTAGGCATTCATTCCGTAAGTCGAACAGTTTCAAGTGCACTGTTTAGAATGATTCTGTACTACAGTAAATCCTAATCCAAAACAGTATAGAAAATATTGCACGAATAATTTCGTACAGTATATCATAAGGGGAATATAACCCCTTAAAAATCGGCATGTATAATAGTTTTCACTTAAAATAATAATACCTACTCGACATTAAAATAAAAGTTTCCCTACATTGAGAAAAAATAATGGTAGTTTTTTTATTATGCCTAGGTGTGTGTAACACTTTGTAATTCCCACTATCTTCAAATAAGTAATATGTATACTAAATGCTTAATACTCGTCACATTAATGGCACATACGATGTGAACGGTTGTAAAAAAAATATGGTAGGAAGCACACTGTTCACAGAATTTTCTTTAATCACAAATGGGTTTTATTATTTTTAGTTAAATGTATTTTTAATGTAGATTTTTATAGGTTGGATATCTCACGAGTAACTATACGGCATTTTACGTATAATATTGCCTATCACATTATGGATGGGAGACAATCTCACAGCGTTTGTATCTTTCATTAAGAAACATCTCGTATATCGCGTGTTTCATAGAGGAAAATAAATACCATTACTGATTATTATCTGGTTCTTATTCTTTGAGTCATTTTGTTACGGTGTCGCAAGCCCGCGGCAGGGATTGCTTCGCCTCTGGGCATAGCTGGGAGCGAATCAGATGGTAGGATTTTGACAGCCTTAGACATTGAACTAGCTACTCGGGGAGTTGGAGTAGATAGTCGGCGAGTGAATCTTCTGCTCCGGCGGTGACCATACCTAGGGACTCTAGGTTCGAGCCTGGTGCGACACTCTCGCTAGAGCTCTACCTTCAACGACGGTACAAGCGGTGAGTCTCCAGTTGGTTTAGGGAAGGAGAGCGATCCCTTACCTATCTCCTGTCTCGCCTTACCCGAATCCTACCACTCGCCTCTATTTCTGTATTACTGTTATTCCTTGTATCTTCTGTATCTAGTTTACTCTGTTACCTTTCATCTCTGGCTTATTTATCTTCACCTTCTCGGCTAAACTTTGTAACAATTTGTTATGTTTTAAACAATCTCACTTCAGACAAGATGTGAGGCTCTACTTTCTATCTACACATCCCTATCACGTTTTAATTAAAGAAAAGTGTACAATATCTTACTCAAACCTGCATGTACCAAATGACTGTCATACCTTCTGGGAGTAAATTTATTGAAAAAAAAAAATGACATTTTATCTGCTAGCTTTCGCTTGTGATAACTTATGTATTTATTATATTTTTTTCTGGTAAAATGTACTATATCGTTGCGTTAAATGCATACGTACGTCACATCTGATCGATAGTTATGGTTTTATTATTAAAATTAATACTATTATAAATTTATAAACACGGTATTGGCAGTTTGAGATTTCTCAGACTGTGCTTATATAACTGATAACACTGAACCGAGCTTATGGACGTACGGGTTTGCGACCAAATGTTTCCGAGACGAAGGAAATAAAGCAGCGATAAGACGAATAGCAAAAATAACAACAAATACAACACTTTTACAATTCCAAAAATTCATTCTATCGTCGTTTTCAGACAAGAAAACACACAAAATTATTCCTGATGGGAATGATTGTGTTGTCTTACCTGTATTCGTTCTTTTTTTTGTTATTTTTCACATTCCCTATTTTGTTGTTATATTTTATCGTAATTGTTTTATTTATGTTTTGACTTTCTTTACATAACAATATTCCCTTCTGGAATTGCATATTTGTTGTAAGTTTGTTACTAACAGCTTATAATAGCTTTTCATTTCTTTTTTTAATTTTTGTCTTATTGTTGTGTAACACGGCAACACTCATTCGCAGGAAACGTTCAAAGATCTATCCTGGTGACTACATCCATGGCCGACTTAAAAATGTTGAAATTATTATTTTCATGTAAAAATACAGCAAGTGAGAACCGACCTTAAATTTGTCAGTCTAAGAAACAGAGTGCGAAGTTTCCTTTTTTTTATGTAAGTGCAATATTTACTACAAGTACAGTAAGGCGGCGAGAGTGAAGGAGACGGCCAAGTCGCCCACGGCATTCAGTACCGGTACTGCGGGAATCCCCGGACACTTCGTAGATGCCAGCTAAAGGTCATACCTCTCTACTTGACTATTTAAGAACTTGTCTCTGCCGCACGTATTGTAGTCTCTGCCGCACGTATTGTAGTCTCTGTGAGTTGTGTCTCTCATCTGGTAACTGTACTACCTCTTTTCTTTCTATACGGGTGAGTGAACTGCTGCTGATAGGCTTATTAGATGAATGTCTTCACTTGAGAACACTGCCTTAGTTAATACCTAATACGGTAAAGCAAAAACGAACACATGGAACTTCTGTCTTGAAAACTTAATACTATTAAATTATGTATTTTTAAAAAATCTTTATAACATCGCAAATATTAATTATCTTACAGTTATAGTTGAAACAGAATCTGAATATTTACTATGCACCCATCGATTCACTGCATATAAACTTGGATTCTGCTAAAATTTATTAGGCCCTAACTATATTTTCCAAAGGAAAGGGTAGGTTTTAAAGATCACCTTTCTGTCTGTGTGTTTATGTGTACCTGTGTGTGTTGGTGTGTATGCGTGTGTGCGGCCAAGTGTTTGTGCGTATGTGGTCCCCTCCTAAATACTTTTGACCCAGTAGGCCGAATTTGATTAAACTTGGTACACACAAAGTACTTAATAACCTGACTTGAATTTTGTAAATTTCGTTCATTCTCTGTTCGTAGTTTCGAAATGGTGCCAATTTTAACATTTTTCGATCAAACCTGGTGTGAAAGGAACTATATATTTTAGAATTTAATCAAATGTAGTACAATTCAAGAATCTGTTAATGTGACTATAGTTGAATTGTACGTACTTAATTCCTGTTGTATATTTAGTTATAAAATGGCGGCAATTTTTATATTGTATCACAACATTAATTATATGGGGAAACATTATTCCGAATTTTATCACACTTTGTAGACGTTATACTTTTTATGCAGCTGATTTAAATTCTCTGTATTTTGTTCATCCTATATTTAAATTGTCAAAATGGCGGTCATTTTCATATTTTTACTATAATATGACACATCTGAGGTAACGTTTTCCCGAATTTCGTCAAACTTGATATGTAGGTATATACTACTTGGTAAGCTGGCTGGACTTTTGTGTAATTTGAACGAATTATGTTTATGTTTTCAAAATAAAAGTCCGGTTTATATTTTTAGAGTGACGTAACACATCAGAGGAATTTTTTTTTTTTTTAAATTTCATCAAATTTTTAACACATGTACTACTTTGTGGGCTGACTCCTGTGTCTTTTTTTCATTCAGTATTTATATTTTCATAAGAGCGCCTTATGTTTTCATTGCGTGACAAATTTGAGGATATATTTGTCCGATTTTTACTTATATTATTACACATATACTACATAGTAAGTTGACTTGCATTTCGTGTAATTCGTTCATATACTGTTCATGTTTCATACAAGACGGTAAATTATTCTTTTTTTTAGCTTAGTATGAAATTTCTGAGAAAGAATTTTGTGAGTTTCATTTATCATTGTACACAGATACTACTTAGAATGTTGTCTTGACTGTTGTGTATTTCGTTTATGTTATGTTCATAAATATAAACCGGAGGCCACTTTTATATTCACAGAATGCTATTTCAGGAACTATTTTTCGAAATTTCATCAGATTTAGTACAACTTATGTTAATAATAAGCTGACGTGATTTTATCGTATTTTCTTCATCCTTATTCAAATTTTAAAAAGGAATCATTATTTACAACTATAACATAATATAAAATATTTTAGAAATATTTTTCTGAATTTCATCAAACTAAGTAACCTAGTACTACACGCTAAGTTAATTTTACTTTTGTGTATTCTGTTCATCCCGTTTTAATTTTTTTTAAGGGAGCATAACGTAATATGAAATGATTTAGAAATATTTCCCTGAATTTCATCTAACTAAGTACACAAGTACTACACGCTAAGTTAACTTTACTTTTGTGTATTTCGCTCATCCTGTTTTCACATTTTTGAAATTGTAACCAGTTAGATAATTTAAGTATAGTATAAAATATTTCAAGAATTTTTTTTTTCCAATTTTAATTAAACTCGGTGTACACATACTACATGTGTTTTGAATTTTGTGTATTTCGTGCATCCAATTGACTTATAGTGATATAATGTTAAAATTCCAGACTGAACTGAACTTGCACCGGATTCAACATTACGCGAACCTAAGGTGAAAGTGGACTGAAATGCGGTTACAGCAAAATTTTTAATCCAGATTTACATGTAAACATGGACTGAATATGTATCTAGAGACATCTCTTTGCGAAACACTGAACTACAGAACAACTGACAGTAAAAAAAACAAGAGCCGAATATTTGCTAGATATTTTATTTTAATTTATCCGCAGATATATTAATTTTTTAAAAATATTTTGCACTTACAATTACTTTTATAACATAAAACAGTTGTATTAAGCTACCCCAGGACGAGTCTAACCTTTTACGTAACTAAAGAAACGATTCAATATGGCGACGGCTTCGGTTTCGTTTTGTTCAGTCCGACGGGTGATTACAGTAAACATTTCAAGCCGGTTTGTAAAGTCCAGTCAACCTTGCCAACTGGACTGGATTACTTACTCCACTCTTGCTTCAGGCCAGTAGAATAGTGTTCAAAGTAAAATTTGAATCTAGATTTTCAGTCCACTCTTAGTTTTATCCTGATTGAGTTGTTACTCAAAACGCAGTGATAGTATAACCTAACGTGTTTAAGCAAAAATTCTTCTAAATTAATTCAAACTTCGTTCATACATAATTGATAGTATAGTAAACTGCCATTACTTTAATTATTTTATTTCTTGTGCTTTAAAATTGTCAAGGTAATAAGTATGTAAAAAGTTTTTCGAACGTAAGTTACACCAGACAAATATTTTTTCAGTATTTTATCAAAATTGATAACCATATAGTAATGAGTAAGTTAACATGATATTTATAGCCTATATATAGTTTTTCCATGTTCATACTATCGAAATGGTTAAGATTTTACAAATTTTACCGCATCAAATATCTAAACAACTCTATCTTAGAATTTCACAACTATTGGGGCACCAATACATCTTATTAAAATGACATGAATTTTATGTATTCGTTCATGTTGTGTCAGTATTTCTTCATTAGCGGAATGTGACAAATTTATAACACATGCCTAACTAACCCAATAATGAGCATTGAATCTTACTTAGTATGTACTTAGTACCTTATATATATATATGAATTTATTTAAATGTAATTTGTGGATAAACATTTAATATTAGAGGGTAATGTGAATTTAAAGGTGTTGGTTCATATTGGTTTAGGTATATGTATACATACACTAAATTTCTAATATTTCACGTCGTTATTACATCATTTTAATACATGCAGGCCTACGTCGAGAAATATAAGACATACAGAAAGTGAATTTAATGTTTTTACACTTTATTAGCACATTTACATTTAACTAGTTTCTATTGTTACAGTTAGTTATGCAAGATGATAGCACGAGAATGAATAAATGTATCACTATTCAATTCACTTTGCCTTGCTGCGACTCTGTCCGCTATTATTTACAGAAATATTTTGTAATCTGGTTCGATCCCCAGTAGAAATAACTGGATTATCAACTGTGGTAATGATGCTTGAGTAATGACTCAGGTCGGGGATTTTTCTCAGGGACTTCCGGTTTTCCCGGACCTTCATTCCAGACGTTGCTCCGTATCCATCTCGTGTCACCTTGCACCGCCTCTAAAACCTTAGTTGTTAAGAGCCGTTTCAATATCTCAACTAAAATCTGTCTCCGTCACGACTACGTCCGCAATTATTTTTAATTTAGCAACGTCGTTACACTCTTCATATAGAAAATTAACTCTTCTACCAACTACCACAATGTGTGTTTATAAAGAACATATTACCCGTCACCTCGTCATACGAAAAATTTGAACTGAAAACCTTGCACTAATGTTGTTACAATCAATAAGCTAAAAAAAAAAAAAAAAAAAAAAAAAAAAAAAAAAAAAAAAAAAAAAAAAAAAAAAAAAAAAAAAAAAAAAAAAAAAAAAAAAAAAAAAAAAAAAAAAAAAAAAAAAAAAAAAAAAAAAAAAAAAAAAAAAAAAAAAAAAAAAAAAAAAAAAAAAAAAAAAAAAAAAAAAAAAAAAAAAAAAAAAAAAAAAA
>PNEQ01111886.1:0-47061 GCA_003012365.1 Medauroidea extradentata
TTGATATGATTTTTTTCATTTCATTATATTAACTGGTTTTCAAGTTTTGTATGAAGTAAAAATACGCAAATTTTGACTTTGAAGTGCCATTACGGGAAAACTAGATGAGCTAATTTTTTTCCGTTAGAGGTATATGTACTCTCAAGTAATGTGTACAAAACTAACACTATTTCATACAAATATAAAATTATGTTTTTTCTCCACTTGAACACCCTTAAGTCTTTGTGTAAGTATCCATGAGGTGAAAATTACAATGATAACCAGTGGAGTCAAAGCTAAATCCAAGATTCATTAAAATATATTTCAACACTTGACAGTACTGAAGTGTTTGATTTTAGAAAAGTTCTGAGTCCCATTTACAGTCATTTATGCATTTATCATCATGAAGTAAATAACTCTATATCTTGTTGGGTAATAGTAACATCCAACTAAACTTTTGTATTTACAGTACTAAAGCTACGTAGCTTGCTGCAGAGTAAGGTCAATTAGCAGCTTGGTCTTCCTAACACTTGATGGCCAAACTACTAAGCTGGTGAGCAAAGAGGTCCTTCAATCCTTCAATAAAAGAAAAATTATCTGCTATGAGTTATACCTGCTGGCTAAGCTGTGAGTGGACTCATCTTTCTACATGACCGCAGAAAATGATAACAGTATTTTTTAGAATTTTCCTAACATTTGCATGCTACTTTGCAAGATGGTTTTAAATTCCACCAAAAGATCATGTTGATTGTGTTGTCCAGTAAAACAAGAGATTGAAATTTGGAAGTGAATAAAGGCTAAGAGCAGTTCTGTGCAGTTAATAATAACTATTTCTTTCCCCTTGTACATGAATCATGACTTTACTGTCCAATGAATGTTTACCACATACAGTACTTGTTAGGTTTTACTGCTGACCAGCACATGCAGCAGAGATATACAACTTGACTGGAATTAGTAATTAAGAGGGGCTTGCAAAATTGCTGTTTATTGTGAACTACATACCTATAAAACCCATTACAAAACATTCACACATTCTGCTGTATTTAAACACGATAAAAAAATGACATATTGATTCCTTATTCTCTGTAAAAATTCATATATGAGGGATACTACGAAAGAAAGTTTTTTTTTATTTTCACCCAGAAACTTTATTGCCAAATAAAATACACTGTTGTATCATGAACCATACATATTGCACTATTTTTCGACATAGTCGCCATCGACGTGGATACATTTGTCACAGCGATGGGCGAGATTGGATCACCTAGTCTACAGCCCAGATCTTGCCACACCAGACTTACTCATGTTCCCTGCATTGAAAGCAGCACTCTCTGGACGTCACCTCCACAACAATGCTGAGATGGAGCAGGCTGTATGACAGTTCCTTGGATCGCAAGGTACCGAGATATACCAGAGAGCTTTCTTCAAACTGATTGCACAATATGACAAATGTCTCAATGTCAGTGGCAACTATGTGCACGTGCATAGTTCATGATACCATGGTGTATTTTGTTTGGCAATAAAATTTGGCAATAAAATTTCCGTGTGAAGGAAAGAAAGAAAAACACTTACTTTCTGAACACTGTGACAGTACTATGACATCACTATGTTGAAAAAGAGAATCATTATGATAAGCTACTAAATAAATTACTGTTTATGCCTAAGCAGCAGCTTACAGAACATCAGATAAACTTTGCTTCAAAGCAATCCCTGTACCAAAAGCCAAGTATAGTACTAAAATAATTTTATGGCCAGAAATTTTTATGTATCAAGATACATGATTACTGCTGTGTTACATCAGAATGTATTATCATTACTTCCAACTACGTAGGTTAAATTTTAATTTCTGCATATGTCAAGAGTTCAACAAAGCTAATCAAGACTTTATTAACATATACATTGATAAGTTCAACCACCATACCCGCACGGAACGCTCCCTACAATGCCTGGGACATTCATCAGCGGCATAGAAAACAGATGAAGGGACACAAATGGGTCGGAAGACCAATTCAACACAAGTATTTAAACAACTTACCGATAGCATGCCCTGCGACGACGCCCAAGGTAGCAGCTACCAGCAACAGGGATAGGATCTGGTAGCCCATGGTGACGGCTAGTAGGTATACACTCCTTGGTTCACCCTATTTATTACAGCAGCGTTCAGTTCAAGTGGTCTGCAGAAGTATTTTTAAATTCAGATAACATTCATACAATAGCTTCACAGTACAAAGATAAAAGGTTTGTCAAGTGCTTTAGAACTCCTTCGTGTAACCTTCAATGCTGTCACCGTACCATCTCACTTCCATACAATGTTTGAAAATGTAGGAAAAGTGTGTGCCGGGGCATGTTAAAGAAACTTCTGTGGCATTTAGTAAAATTGACTGGAGAGGGAGAAGAAAAAGGAGAAGAAGAAGGAAGGAAGAAAGGAAAGAAAAGGGGGGGGGGGGGGAGAAAAAATAAAGGTTCTTTATTTTTTACTCTAAAGGCCTAAAAATAAACATTTTGAGTGTCCCAAAGTTCCCCCTGCTGTCACAAAGAAACAACGGTTTAGGGAACTAGCGTCTTGACTTTGTGGTCCCTGGAGCTTTGTTTATTTGCAGCTTAGTTTATCATTCTCTACTTCCTCATAGGTGTCTTGCAGTTTTACATTTTTTGTTTTCCTATGGTGGCATTTATTCCTGCTGAGGTACTGATTTGGACGAAGCTATCTGCTGCTGGCAAGAACTTCGTCATGTTTCAGTGATTGTCAGTACGAAGAGTTCTTGTAATGCAACAGAGAAATTACTGAAATTTAAGTTTGTATTTTAAAAATAGTTTTTCTTTTAACTATGCAAAGAAACTCAAACTGGTAATTTTGTTTGAATTGCGTAATTTATTGCCAAAGATGACCGTGTTTGGGGGAAGAAATCTCGTGTAACTATTTATTTTTAGTGGTATAATTTTTTATATTTCTATTAGAGCATAAATAATATTATGGCCACTCCTGCTGTAACTTCCTCATATAGCATAGAGTCTACCCACACTTCAAGGTGTACTTAAGTTATAATGACCATCCCCTCGCACTATAGCTTTGTTTACTTTTATTTTGTCTAAATAAGGCTAACTGGTTGAGAATATGTTTGGTGAGATGTGAAAGTTTCTTATTTCTCACGGTATGTGTCGGAGAAGGTCGCATAACTTGTGCAATATGAGATTGGTCGAGAGACTTCTTCAGCGTGGAGGCCTGTGATTGGATAGCTGGGAGGTAACTGCGCAGTTGTACCTCAGGCTCGACGAGTGAGCTAATTCTCACAATTATTGAGAGAATGAAGGTTTGTGATCTGCTATGTAATCAGAGTACATCTTGTAGAAGCTGTACGAACTGAAATGTACTGAATGGGACATTATCTAAAAATACTACTTTTGGATTCCTATTAACAGTTACAGCTCTGAAGATTTCTATTACCAAACATGCCGTTTTATCTTTCAAAGGTATGGTTTCAAGCAAATGTGAGAAGAGATTCCCTGGTAACTACGACCACAGTTTTTGAGTATTGTCAGTTGACAACTGTTTCGACTGAAATTCAGAGAAAGTCCTTCTACACAGTTGTTATCTATGTTTCACAAATCTTGCACATTTCATGTACATATGTGGTCATGCATTGCTGGCCAATAAAGAGTTTTCTTGGCATTAGCTATTCACTTGTTTCAACCACAATGACTATCATGTTAATTTTGTACCACTTTACTCGTTAGTTGTATGGGGATTACAACTTTATCGCAATCATTTTAATTCTATCATTTAAAAATTCCTACTTCAACAAAGAAATTATTCCCATTTTCCAGTATGGCTGCACTCTGTCTGCCAACTGGGCTGCGTATGTATGCCATCTAGGTAAAACAGCCGAACCTCGCTAATACGACAAACCATGGTTACAGAAAAATTTGTCGCAGTTGCCGAAGTACCCTTAAAGTGTGATTTTTCACGCCAAGTTTATGTTAACTGTCTGGTGTAAAACAGACACGTTTTGAATATGAAATAATGATTCTGTTTAATAGGGTGACTTTTTATGACGAAATTGATACACGGTTAGTCTATCACAGCCTCTCCTCATTTCCAAAAATTTTAAAACAATGAGTGACATTGGTTTGCAGTTAGTCTGCTGCAGCCCTGTACCGGGCAAAGGACTCCAGCAGGCTTGCTCACCGCAGATACGTAGCAACACTGGCAACTACGTAGTGCAGTAGACAGAGCATTACTTTGCAGCAGCTGCTGTCTCCATGTCTGCCACCCTTGTCTAGTCGCATACACTTATCAGTGCTGACCAAGACCCACACTTGACTTGTTTACTTCTCCTTCCCATGATAAGTGTAAAACTATTCTTTCAAAGTTAAAATTTTTTATTAAATCAGATGCTGGTTTTTATGAGTTTTTTTGCTTAAATACTAACATGTATGTTTAATGCTACAAATGGGGAAGGGCATTAATTTATTATTTACCAGACTACTCAAGTTCAGAATTATCTCACGGAAAGCTCGTGTTTGGCCATCCAGCTCCACACATGTTGAACAAATGTAGATAGAGGTCTGAAATAGACAGCAGCAGTGTGAACATGGTTGTCTGTATTATAAGTAGGGGTATGCAAACATTCGAAATTGAAATAGTAAATGTGTATATTTCGGATTCGAGAAACGAATACCAGATTCCCACATTTCAGAGTATTCTAGCAATTTAGAATAGTGAATTGTAAATAGTTTTTTTTAAAATAATCTGAGCAGATAACAAGGCTATTTCTACTTACAAGCCTAATATAATTTACGGAGTTTACAGTTTTCGCGGATATTTAAATGTTAAAATAAATATAAGGAAAAGAACTGACATTCACAAATATTTACAACATAAATATTTACATATTCATATGTGGTGTCACATTCGTGGCCATAGATATACTCGCGCAGATACTCACTTTGCACGAAGTAGATCGCAGTAGCGGCAACAAGTGAAAGTTCGAAGTCTACCTAGTTACCGTGCATACATTTATGAAAAGGTGTTTGACGCAGTTTATTTACGTTTAACGCTGTTTATTTACATAAAATGTTTGCTGCGGGGAAGTTATATAATTATTATTTTCGTTAAGTAAAGAAACAGAATATATTGTGGATCCTTACCGATGTTGCAAAGAGTGGTAACACGAATTAAAATGTCCAAAACGTAGGGAAACATAAAGTAATTGTTAGTTTTTGGTGTAGTCTGCAATTCCGAATTTAAAATGTCCAAAATGTGAATCCAAGGTATTCGTTGGGATGAAATTACGACGATTCATGCTAGAACTTTATGCACCGCTAATATTGTGACATTGTAAACATTTTTGTAAGTATGCAAGGCCTGAATGAAATAGTTAATGCGAGTGTCCTATGGGCAAACTTTATTTTATTAGCCTACTGATACTTTTATTTGCTAAATAATAGCCGGTTGAAAAAAGTTAAAATTTTCTATAAAACTATTCTACATATGTTTCCAAATATTGATCACCTAGGAAGTTTCACTGTTATTTTACCAAAATTAGTTTGAACAGTGAGTCTCTGTAAACATTAACATACTAAGATCTAATATTTCGTGGTATTGTAATAATTTACTACATATCAAATAAGCTTTCAAATTTCTGTAGTAGGATTCTTCTAAAAATATTAAAGTAAAGTACTTTTTCTTTTTATCTTTATACATGTAGGCAAGTATACTCGATCAGGCATGCCATCTGTAGTAAGCACTTGTGTACAAAATCAATTTTGGTTTTTTATCACAAACATAATAAGAGAAGAAAACTGAGAAAATAAGCAGAATAGTGCTGTAAGAATAGGTACAAGTATTTTAAGAATGTTCAAAGCTATCAAGTACAAACAGCTAAATTTTGATGCTTTTAAGTGGATTTCTATACCTCCTTATAAATGCAAGATTATGCACTAGCAAATGTATACCTAATTTAAAGAAACACTATTAGAAAAAATTTATATTGGTTCGAAAATTATTCAAAACACTAAACCACTATTCGCACACCCCTAATTATAAATTGCTCACATCTAAAGATCATTTTCTTTACACACATAACTGATAACAGTTCATTTTTTTACTTCCCTATGAGGGTAGAATAAACATTAAGGGCAATATCCTATACAGTATATAGACCACAATCCACTTTTGTGATTTTTTTTAAATATGCAGCCTGTTTACGTCAAAATACTATAGTTGCCAAGTGAAATTATAGCTGTTTTTAAACACAAATGGCATGTAAACCAAATCATAGATATGACATATTATTTAAAAATATAGACGTCTTTCAGACTGGAATGGTGTCTCAGCAAGCATAAATAACCTCGTCAATGTCGGGATAATGTGCCGCAGTGCAATATCTGATTTTGCTGTGACATTTTCCCACTTCTCTAGAAGTAACAACATATCACTGTTGCTACGCACGCAGTATATGTAACAAGCTAGGCATAGACAAGTGCATGTGATGTGAGCTAAAAAGGACAAGGAAGAGGAAAAGAAATGTCACCACACGGCTTGCCTTTTTTGTTCAATGTTGCGCACGCTGCCCAACTTGCCAATATCACAAGTGAATGCTACTTTTAACCTATTTTAAAATAATTTTTCCTAGTAGTGATAGCTTGCATTTTTCACTCTTTATATAACTTTTTATTTTTATGAGATTGAGAATATTGTCGTAGTTGTGTTGCTGTAGTACACAATTTCGTAGTTTCAGGACTCAAATGCACCTGCATATATCCTGCAAGACTAGGTCCTCAGAAATTGCTGCTATCAGGTATTTCCTAGCTCTGTCACTGAAAAGGGTTCACCATTTTAAACCATACTGGTATATTCTACTTGATCTGCTAAATATGCCTGAGATAACACGCCTGCAACATGCATTTCTTCAGTCGTAATTACAAAGTCAAATTATATTTGAACAACTTCGATCACATACGCTTAGTAGTCTACTAGAGCCAATTTTTGGAGTTCCTTCTCCCTACTAACAGTTTGTCATCTGTTAAGTAGGTATTACCTTAACAGGGTAACCATAAAGTACGTACTATGTATAAAACTTCTTTAGGGATAATTCTACTACGAACATTTGTTTATATACTTGGGCATAGTTTGTTTCGCTGTCAGTGAGACTGCAGGATGCATATGTAGAGGTTTGTTATTTTGCATTATGCAGCAGCCTAGACCTAATTTGGATGAATCGGCTAGGATGGTAATGGAGAGAGACGGATCAAATTTAGTCAGTATTGTGGCCATGGCAATTGCATTTTTTTGTTCATGAAATGCTCTGGAATGGCACTCAAGCCAGTACAGCATTACACTTCTGCAAGTCTCTGAAAAGGGCTGCCAACTTTAGAAACCCTGGTATGCACTCTCTAACATAACACACCAATAATCTAAAGTAGTTCTTGTTTGTCCTGTGGATGCTACATCTAGTACAGTAATTCCTTAATCCTTTCAATATCTGCTTGTAAGCCCACTTCTGAATACAGTATTACTGACCTATGTACGTTACACAATTCTGTTTATATTGCAATGTTTGGTCATTCAATTTTACATTAAAGACTGAGAATTTTTTTCAAAAAATTTTTTGAATTTTTTGCTGGGAGAATGAACTCATAAATCAGGGTTCTAATGCATGCACATTGACATGCACACACAAACAAGCAAGCACAAATACAATTGTACTGGAACATTCCAGTATAAGATTAAACAACTGACGTAAACTTCAAATGTATGGCAAGGAGCAGTTGGCGTGGCTACATTCATTTTGTAGTGAGAATATCAAGGTTTATTCAGGTAAAAAAAAAGTTGTTCATCCGAAATTCATGTTTATTGTAGGACACAGTTGATGTTCAGGAATTTGACAGTACACAGCTTCTAGCCAAGAATGGGAGTCTTGGTAAAGATTATCTCTGTAGCCGCAGTGTACAGCTCAAACACCAGGATCTGAAACAAAACAAGCACGTTAGTAGCTATTGTTTAATTTTGTAATATTTTTTCTAAGGAACATAAGGGATTTACTCTATATTTACACCCACCTTGTCCTTAATAAGATTTTATGACCTTAAAAATAGCAACCTATTTCCAAATAGCCAGTTTTTGATTGTGAAAATTAAAAAAAAAAAAAAAAAAAAAAAGTGGAACCAAAGAGTTATTTGTCGGTTGTGAATCCATATATTTATTTTCTTTGCTGTTTGTGTCAACGTTGTAGTAAGTAGTAAATTTATTCATAAAACATTATAACTGCTATATACAAATTACAAGAATATATTTTAAACATATTTAGATTGCACAAATGTGTGTGTGAAATGTCAACACAAGATGTTCATTCTCAGGTGCGGATCCTGGAAAGAAGGAGCCCTCCCCTCGGCCTTTTAAAACATAGTTTATCCTTAAACGACTGTATTACAATCTCTTAAAGTGGCCTTACGGTTGTTCAAGAGGGGAAAAATCGTAATTTTATATTTGATTGAAATAAAGTTAGTTTGTAGGCATTACATTTTCCTGTAACAAGAAAAGTTTAGCTCAACTAGTTTTCCGTAAAAGGGCACTTCAAAGTCAAAATTTGGACGCTTTTAGCTCTTGCAAGCTGCAAAAACCAATGAACATAAATATGTAAACAAAAAATTTGCACTGAAACTACATGCAACAGGCTACTGCTAGACATGTTTTAAAATCCTTTACAAAATATTTTCGTATTTAAAAGTTTAGGAAATTTTTATTTATTTATTTTTTGCCGCAATTTTTTATTTTTTCGAAATACAAAAATATTTTATGATGGATTTTAAAACATGTCGAGCAGTAGCCCTTGATATGTAGTTTCAGTGTGAATTTTTTTAATTACATATTTATGTTCAATGGTTTTTGCAGCTTGCAAGAACTAAAAATGTGGAAATTTTGACTTTGAAGTGCCCTTATCGGAAAAATGGTTGAGCTAATCTTTTCTTGTTACAGGAAAATGTAACGCCTACAAACTAACTTTATTTCAATCAAATATAAAATTACGATTTTTCCCCATTTGGACGCAATTAAATAGCACAATTTTGCACCTTAAGAAGTAAATTTTTCCGGGGGAGAACTTCTGGAAACCTCTTTTTTGACTTGGGGTGCGGGTATATTTACTTTTTAAGAAATGTTATCCCCCCGGGCCCGCCAAAGAAATTTAGAGCTGGATCCATCCACGTGTATTCCACATATTTTTACTAGGTAATGTTGCTACAATACTCAATGTAAGTGTGTCAGAGTATGCTTGGCAAAAAATGTTACAGTTAGCTGAGGCAACTTTACCTCATTTACACCTTTCTTCAGCATAGGTGCAGGAATGTAGAGTGTCTTAGTGGGACCAGCAGCTGGGAAGTAGCGGCCAATGTTGAAGCCATTGACGAAGACGTTCCCCTTACCCCAGCCTGACATGTTGAGGAAGGTGTCATGGGGCTCCGTTATGGTCAGATCTGCTCGGAATAGTGTGGGCTCAGTCATCTGACCCAGAGCATGCCAGCCTGTTAGCCTGAAACAAAGCAGTTATAATGCTCTTGTTACATGAGGTGGAACTGTCACCAGAATTATTCTCAACATTCAACATTTATTTCCTAGCCTACACAAAAACCCAAAACTGATTGAATTTCAGCACTTATTTTCTTATGCTTGCTCTGTATAAATATATTTAAATATTAACATGTACATTAAGGAGCATGCTGTGCTTTTCTGCTAAAAATTTTAACAAAATTGCAATTTCCACGTATCTACAATTTTTGGTCTACTGCTGTGTAAAAATGTTAACGGTTCAACCAACAATTTTGTTTAAAATGTAATATGTAGTATAAGTAATTGGTTTAGTGCTGAATTGAACAGGAAGAAATTAATAGAGTGTCAAAAAAAGGGCAACATTAGTTTTGGAGATATTAAGTAAATGTATAATAATATATAAATATAATTTGTTATTGACTGTGGTAAGGTGTGCTGGCTGTCTAACTGTTAAAATACAAAGCTTTCTTGGAATTATGTCAGATATCAGTCTTTGTATGCCACCTGTATTTACTGGGGTGACATAAAAGGACATGTTGATGTAAAGATTACAAACTAAGTTAAGCGCACGCGAGAGTTACAGTTGTCAACTGTGTTGAAAGTTCTTTTTCAACTGTCTACTTGGAAGAAACAGTTTTTTCTCAATCACAGGTTGGATCCTGCACAAAACACTTTGTATAGAAATGTTTATTGGAAAATACTTTAAATTTTGATAAAAAGCACATTTGTGAAAAGAAAAAATGTCTGACACCCTCAAAACGTGTACTTTTTACATGAGATGAACTATAAAAATCATATTTTATTCTATTCCACACAAATGCACTAGAGTATCTAAAGGTTTTGTAGACATAGTTTTTGGTTATATATGTTGGGCACATTAAATGATTAGTTTTCAGGGTTTTATATTCTGCCAACACTGATTCACTCAACTCGCATATTCAATAAGTAATGCATTGTTTTTTAAATGAAATTTTGCATTTAGTTTATTAAATAACGTTAATCTGCTGTTAAAAAAAGTGCACTTTTTCATGCAACATATTATGCCTATTTGTCAAAATGTGGGGAACTTACTTGCGCACCCAGTTCTCTTTAAACTGGAAGGCATATATATCCCAGTTGTGAACTGCAACGTCATTCAGTAGGACGGAGCCGTTGACAATTCCTTTCAGGTCGTCCCTTCGCCCCCAGTTCTCCACCAATATGTCCAGTGTCTGTTCCTTCCCGACACTAACACTGTCTAGAGCCAGTGTTGCATTGCTGAAACAAATACACATCTCAATTAAGTGCTCTAACTGCTATAGGCTAGAACAGGGATACTTCTCTCACTTTCAACTTACTAACACTAAAATATTTGAAAAATGTTTAAATAAAAACAAACAATGCTAAATAGAAGAAGCATTTAATAAGCTATTAAAAACCATAATCAGACATTGTAAAACAAAGCTTATAGCTTTGACAGAGAACTACTGGAGACCTACTATATTAAAATTACCAAAGTTTAACAGATTCCAATTTTGTGGGGCTATTCCGCCTTGTCAGGCTAATCTGCTCCTATTTACCACAAAACCTACATATATTTTCCCCACACAAATACTGTAGTTCTATTTTTCCTCATGTCCCTTTATGTTGCTGTAATAATTGTAAGAAATGTAACTTGCAACTAAATAAAAACTCTGACTGTTTCGGCATTGGATTTAGGTGAGCAAAATAGCCCCCCTTACAGTAAGTGTAATAGTCGCAAACAGATTTGTTAGTTAAAAATTCATAATAAAAAACTTAACCCTTAAATAAAAATTTTGACGGAGTGTAGACATTGTATTTAAGTTCAGTGTACAAAATGGTTATACTACTTTGTTTTTTTAATTTCTGTATTTCACATCTTACAGAGGATAGAATACTGAAACACTAGAGTGTCACTAATCAGAATATCCAGATAACTCTAATATATTAGGAAACTGATTCGCAATAATTAGGAACCCGCAAATATTGCGTTACTATCAGACAGCACACTGGACTCCAGGTTACTATGCACCCATCTGACTCCTACTTTTGGCATACAGTTTGTGCGGTGTGCTTCATGAATATTGCTAACCAATGATGCAAGGTCAGTTGTAAAATGTCCACTATCCTACAGTTTCTCTTAAATTCAGTGATTTTTATGTTTGCCAGTGCACTATAGGAAAGCTTCAAATTACTCTGGAAATCTAACAATCGAAACAGACCTTGGGTCGATAAGCAAAGTACAACTGTGCATTGCAAGATACACCCGTTGAGTGGTGACAAACTGAATGAGAAATATGTACTCACCTTTCAGCACCGAAGAATCCAAAGTCTTTCTGTTGGTCAGACGTCTTGAACACTTCAGTTTTTCTTATGGCATTCACCATGAGCACAGCCAGATCCTTAACACTGCCGCTTATCTTCACAGCAGAGTTGGCTGGTATGTTGAGACCCGTCTTCCTGTACAGTACGAACCCATAGCTCTGTCCACTGTTCTTGTTGATGTTGAGCAATTCCATAGCTTGGACATTGGTGGACGTAACGTGGTCGGCTGCATCCTGCACAAATGAGGCAGTTTACTGACAGATGCAAACTTCCTTGTGAACGCCACCTACCTGACAACATTTACAAATCAAATTGCTCTCTCTTTCACACAAACACACTTACAGACACATACACACACACAGTTCTGAAATGTGGACCCGAGCTTATTCGTAGAATGCAGCGTTGAAGTTCACCAGAATACTTATGAGAAATTACTAAACAGTACAATGGAGGAATGCCTGCAGACTGGAGTTTTGAGGACATTGAAACAACTCTCAACATACTTCTGCTAGCAGACACAATAAATGGAGACAAGGTTAGAATGCAACGTATTAAAGAGGCATGAAAAACAGAGTCACCATGTGACCACCAGGACGCCATCATGCAATCCAGGATCCGGACCTACCGTGCTCGACCACCGTGACCGCTTCCACAATCAGCCTGCCCGGGCCAATACAAGGTAAAATATGTCACACAATAATTTGACATTAACTATATTCTTATTAGATTGCTGTGGCCAAAGAATAAATAAAGGTTGTCTGCGTATACCTGTTAATGTATCTGAAGTGAGAATTCAATCATCATATATTTATATTTTTATAAACAATGAATACAATCAGCCCCCTGTTCAATAGACGCTATCATGAGACCTACACTATTGCCCCAATGTTTGGAATTTTCACCACTCTTCGTTCACCTTCTGGCCAGTAGGCTTACAGGTAACAGCACACACTGCCGACTGGGCTGCAGTGTGGCATGTCTTGCTACATGAAGAAGCCACTTTGATACTGGCAAAACATAGTGGCCGTGCTTCCGCGGAAAAATGTGTGTCATCCCTTCATGTGTGCGTACCTGTTTACAAGTATCATTTTTAAGTACCTGTTACTCTATCTTTTATATTACTTTTTTTTAATATATATTTACACTGCAGTTTTCAGATTTAAAAATCCATCCACAGGTTGTCAAGTTATAACATTTAATGTATATATTTTACTCTGAAAATGCTCCAATTACTCAGAAGAGAATCTCATAGACATTCAGGACACTTACTCATGCTGTTTGAACCTAACCACAAACTTACCACTTTATGCACCAGATCACTAAGACTGAGACGTTGGGTTATTTTGGTTGCTGGGTACGCCATCTTGACACTTTGTGCAGGCATTTCTGGCAGTTTGGTCTGCACAGCCAGATACTTGGCAATCAGCTTCACTGTGGCATTATACTTCTCCGTGTAGTCTCCTGCTTCACTCAACGGTGCATCGTAGTCTGTGGGGAACAGACGAATCAGTTGTGTATTTCTGACACAGACAATATATATTTTTCAAAGTGAGTGGACATGCACATGTGTTTATTTCTGTATTCTTAATGATGCAACAAAAGGTCACAGCGATAATGAGTGAGAAAGGAGGGAGTGTATTGGTGAGAGAGAGCCCAGTTGGCTCATGGCACTATCATGTGGATTATGGTGGTAGGTGCTGAAAACCTCAACACTTAAAAAAAGTTATTTGGTAGATACTGCACTTTCATGCAGTAGAACTTTGGCGTACGGTATTTGTTTGTGTTCTTGACCAGAGTTTAATTTTTTTTTATCAAATGTGGGACGGCGAGGTTCAGTTATTTCTTACAAATGGTCATCTTATGCATGCGGTCTAAGAGGCCTGATTTGCGTCTGGATTGTCACTACGCATTAAATTTACAACTTTTGAAAACAAATTGATGTAGAAGCAGTAACCAAAGTGCAAGGACATGTTTCCACCTCCTCTCCCTACTCTTATCTGCAAAGTGTATAAGTAAAAGACAAATAAAAATTAAAATATGTTCACGACAAGTAGTTATTATTGCTGCATATATTACTTAATATTCTTCATAAAAATTGCTTACCGAAAAAGTAACTACAATATTTTATACATAAATACTGTACAAGAAACTTCTCAACATATATTTTAATTTGGTCCATTTTTATACATATCTATATCTTTCAACTTATATCAAGCTGTCTCTTTCAGCCTATTCCTCTCAATTATTCTGAAATCTCAAATATAGTGGCTATCTCAATCTTGCTGCGGCAAGTTTTGTTTGTTGACCATTTGTATTTGCATTTATTAACTAATAAAGTTTTTTTCAGTTACATGAATGTATAACAATAAACGTAATATGATGTATGTTAAATGTTAAGGAAATTACAGTAAGATTTTAAAGAGAAAAACTTTCCTCCAATTTTGAATTAATAAAGAACCCATGTAACATTCTGTTCTGGACACTCACAAACATTGAATGAAAAGAAAAAAAGTGTGAAAGCTAAACAAACACATTTTTCCACAGCTGTGCCACCTAGACATCGTGAAATACAAAATGCAATTATAAACTCACCGAAGCTGGTGACATCAGACTTGTACTTGGGGAACGTGCCATACCATGTTGCGCTGTTCATGAAGCCAAAGTTAGTGCCTCCGTGAAACATGAACATGTTCACGTTTGCTGGGAAGTCCAGAATCTGTTTTAGGTATTTGATGTGATCTGCAAGACAAACATGTGATTTGAATCAATGTGCTTGACCTCTTGTAAAAATATGTACATATGCTGCAACTTACACTATCTGTTGAGCAACACAAAATGTGTATTTCAGGGAGATAGAGCCCTTCCAGTCTGGATTTAATGATTTCTCCTCCAAATTGGCAGCACATAGCTTGTTTTACACCGTTTGCAGGCAGATTCATACATATAACTCAAGTATGAACACCAAAATCTTATGATATGTGCCATAAATTTATGCACAGTAAAAAAAAAGTTGAACACTATATGTAACACTTTACTAATACTAAAATACTTCTTAATACAGGGTTCATCATATATTTGGAAGTTATAAAAACATGTTTAAAAGATATACATTTGAATAATGATGACCTGAAAAATTAAAAATAATACAGTTTTAACTCGTGCTCTGAAAGTTTCCTTGAGGAAAAATTATGTTGTGATTTTTTAACACTGAGTTGTAATTCTGTTCTTGTACGCTCAAATGTAATAGAGAACATTGCTTGAACACGTGGTCATGAGTACTATTAAGACTGAAGAGTAGTAGGAGAAAAAAATCTTTATCTGCACATAAACATCTGTTTTACACATTGAAGCTACCCAAATAAACACGATGCACCAGTGAGTGTTCCTTACTTGCAGTTGACCGTATGTGATGCTGTTCAAACCAGTGATCCCAGGTACCGGTCCAGTACTCCATTATCCACAGGGGCTGGTTTGGCTGCAACTGCTTCAGTTTCGCAAGGGCTTTATCCACAAAGCCGTTCAGGTTACCAGTCATCAGTGCTGCAACAGTCACACACAGTGTCTGTAATACATTCACTTGATATTGGTACTCAGTATTAAGACACACTACATCTGGCCATCCTGGGTGAAATATTTTACGGTTTTCACTAAATAATTCCAGGATTCAAGAAGGCTTTCTTAAAGCAGGCCATCGCCACTTCCAATTCCATACCCTGGTTCAATCTCTAATGTCTTTGCTATAGATGAGATGTTCAACCTCGTGTACCTACAGTGGTGAAGTATGATTGTGTTCCAAGGCAAGCAGTAATAGATTCGATCGCACATCTGGTGAACTTGATATAAACGTACTGGCGTATGCAACATATGAACGTGTGTTGCGGTAACAGAGTACGTAAATGAGCTTGTATTACAGTAATTATTCAAATACTGCCATAAATATGAATTGGTGTTTCTTTCCCTCATTGAAACCTCCTTATATTCTACGAACCAGTGCATTTATCTGACATTTCTGTTGGCATAGTTCTCTGTGGTATGTTGTCTATCACCATTTAGCTGCCAACATCACTTTACCTTCATTCACATTTGCAATCAGCTGATACAAGGATCCTAAACAGAAAAAAGTTTGTTCAGTTTTTTAATTAACACTTAATAGCTGCAAGAAAAGCGCATGGCACCAGTTTTTGGAATAGACAATACCTAATATTATTTCAAGGCTAAATACTTTGGTGTTTAGCTGATTGACAAACTAAGAACCGTTGACCTTAATGTGTAAACAAATATATTATACAAATATTTTAAAACTAAAAATTAAAGTATGTTTACATATTTACTAGATAACTTGGGCAACTTAGTACTTTGTGTAGTGCTTATGTAAGGGAAATGGACCAAACAGACAATTACATACAGAACTCCGATTTCACAAACTCTGATTTTACAAAACACCAAATTAACTGTAAGTTTTTCGAGAACTGTGACATTTAGTTAAATTAGAGTTCTACGTAGTAGCGGAATATCAATTAGCCTTTAAACCGAAGTTATTACTTCAACCTCTTGACCAGAGAGGCCACAAATTTTCTTTAAGCAGAATTATCAAGTTGTGGTTTTCAAAGCATGCTCCAATTTACTCTCCTAACTTTATTCTACCACTACTCAACTCTTACTTATTTATACTATCCAGGCCAAGTACGGAGAGACTTGTCCCTAGGGAAAGAACAAACCAGGTTTAATAAACTCCAGTTGTTACTCATTTCATCCATGCTTACCCTGTCTGAAGTAGGACCAGTGTGTGGAAGTTAACATAATATAATATTTAAGGAAAGAATTGACTTGTTTTAAAGTATAGTTGGAATATGGGTTCTTTCCAAAAGACAGAATTTTTATATTTTAGTGCACTTTAACCATACACTTTTTTGTAAAGTTCTCGGGCACTATCTGCCGTGTCCACCAAACTGAGAGTAGAGCACTTAAGAATGTTTTGATGTCTGACTGGAGGGATTTGAAGATATAAATAGACAAAACAAGTTTTGCAACAAACGTTTATAAGCGGGAAAATTCTGCTGCAGTGTATTTAAAGCATTAGATAAACACTTTACATTCCCTTATGTTCATTATTACGTCACTGAATTATAAGGTTGCACTGAAAAAAACAGAGAGAAGCTGACGGCAGAGAAACTGCTCGCCAGTTCATTGCCTTGCCTGGAGATACACTGGTGTATACGTTGTTCCTGTCTGTATCACACTTACCACTCTGGCATGTCTCTATCTTAGACATGCAAAACGCCACAGCCAAATAACCTCCTTAATAGGGACAGCCTTCAGAACCATCATATTGTAGAATGTTCTTACATGAAACAGACCTTAAGAGAACCGCTGATACTGTTTTTATTAGATACTGTCACTATCAGATAAACGTATGCCACAGTACTGTAACACTGTAATACCTCCTGGAACTGCCCCAGCATCCTCAGAATGCAGGATACTGTCGGAGGTGACCTTCAATGCAGTGAGACCGTGACTATCCATCTGGCTCTTGATGATCTTCAAGTACGCAGTGTCCCTCACTTTCTGTCTCCTGGCGACAGTGCCATACTCGTTCTCAATCTGTCGGAAACACCATTGTCACATACTTTAAATACTGAAGCCTGACAAATATACACACATAAAAAAAGGATAGTTTTGCAATACTGCATGCTATCCTGCAGAGCAAAATGTTCACATATTACATAAGTTTTGCCTATCACTACAGAGGCTTAAAGTTTGATTGTTAGGGGTCTTATAACCAGTCAAGTAAAAGGTATTTGAAAATTTTAAAACATTTGTATACAATCCTATAATTTTCAAATCACATCTTTAATGATACGGTAGCAGTATATTAAAACAGTTTTGTTAAAAAATATGTCAAAAATTGTAGCCCCTTCACTCAGCAGGTCTCCAGGTAATATAACATTACAGTTATGACGAAATTTATACCTGAAAGCTAAGATATAACTTTCTTTATGCACACTATATTTACCTAAAATAATACCCGCATTGCTAACTCAATATTTAATCACTTTGTTATAAATCTGGTTGACTTTAATTCCGTTGGTCCGAAGTATGTCACTTCCCACAAAAAAAATTTAATTTTTTGTCTAGTGGGGTAATTTAACAGATATTAAATTAACAGGTGTCCAAGGCTATCTCAGATGGCACTTGCTGCAAAACAATTTGAATTGGGACATTTTTCAAAAATAATTTTCAACTAAAACTTAAAATTCTTTGAAATTAATGTGGTTGGCTTTAATCAGGAATACATCATATGTATTTTTTTACTATCAACTGCTACCTGTCCACACAAAATTTCATTTCAACCCATTTTATAATACATTTGTTGTTTCTTTCGATTCGACACTTCATAAATCAAACAGTAGTTTATCATATTGGTAAATTCTAATTAATAAGACTACAACAATGAATGCTATGTGTGGTTGAGCAACCTTATGGTACCTGAAATGCTAAGACTGGTCCGCCTTCTGTGAACTGAAGTTTCTTCAGAATGGGGAACAAGGTGTTGAAGTACGTAGTCATGTAGGAAATGTAATGTGGCTCAGAACTGCGTGTCTTCACACTTGCGTCTCGGTAAAGCCAGCTGCGAACAGCAAAAAGAAGCAGATTATATAGAAATAGTTTACACTGGTTCACTGATTGAATGCCTAGAAAACTAGCATGCTTTAAGGGTTCGATTGATTTGAATGTTGGGGAGGCTTAGAGGCTGAAAGAGTTATACTGAAGTGGGCACCTAGCGCCCCACAAGGTACAAGACGCAAGGTGCTAAGCTGTATTGTGTTTGTAGGAGTGAGCACTCTAGCCACTTCATATACTGTGACCCTTCATATCGCTGTAACAACAGAGCTATAAGTGTTGACCCTATCATTTCATTGCTCAAAATATACATGTAAGAATGTTTAGCTATAATTTACTACATTCATAACTACAATAACAACAACGTTCAATACATCTTACGCCATTTTGGCTGCATTTACACATAGGTATTATATACATGTTTACAGGTTGTCCAACTTCTGAGTTACTCATCACTGCAACACAGAACACTCAATTACAGTTGTTTCACATCTACCTGAGCTGTAAATTTTGAGATATAGTTGTATGAGGAAAGAGTTTTTAGCTATGTTGGAAGGCTTGGAAATAATATTTCCAATGTGCATAAAGTTTTGAAGGTTCTTCTTCGAAATATATTTTATTTAACAGGTTAAGGTAATGTCCCGTTTCTACTGATTTGACAATAATAATTTTTTTAAATTCCTAAACGAGAGCAGATATCGAACTGTTGGACACTTTTGTTAAGAATTGTTTTACTATGTAATCTTAATTTTTTCTAGTCAAAATTTATATTGATTTAGCTAGTAAGTTCATTAATGAGAACTTCCTTGATTAATTTAATAATTAGCAGAAATCATTGCACATTTTGTCTTGAAAAAACTAGTTAACATAGTGTACGCTGCTTTTAACAAACCAGTGCAACAGTTTTTCGATATTTGCTCTCGTTTGGGAACAAAAAAATTAATATTGTAAAAGCAATTGAAGGTCTTGAGAACAAAACTGCTTACCTATACTTATCAATTTTGAAATTGCTGTACATTCTACTAGTAATGTCAATACGCCAACTGTTTTCTCATGTGCACTAGGAAGAAATAACATGTCTAAATAAGAGGGACATGTTTGCTTCAATTTGACATAACGCTGCTATAGAACCATATTGTTCTTACTCCATTTTTTTTTTTTTTTTTTTTTCAAGATTTGTGATTAGTCTATACTAACTCCATTCATTTTACATTACAGTACAGAGGAAATAGGAATATTCAACTCAGAAGGTATAGAACCAGCGTGTTATACTTTTTGTTCTATCTCCATTGCAAAGGTATACATTTACTGTTATTTCTTCTATTCATTTAGCATTATAGTATTTGAAACTTTGGAAACATGGTCCCAATATGATATTACATAAACACTATTAATAGCGTGCGTGCGTTAATATTTTAACTGCAAAATAAAACATATGTTCCGCAAACTTGTAATGCCTCTCCTGTAAAATTTCTAAAAATGGAGTTAGAACAACATGGTTCTATAGCAGCGATAATCTGTATTCAGTACTTCAACTTATATATAACTGACCATCTACTATTTAGAACTTGTGAATTTTCCAACTAAAAAAAAAAATTTAACTTTGTCAGGAAGGGACTGCTCCGCAACCCATCGTACTAACAACTCTCACAGATGCATGCCGAGGCCAGTCAGTAACAGTTTTTTTGGGGTGAGCCCTACGTAGACATTTCTGGAAGATGAAATAACGTCAAAAACGTAAATGTCCGCAGTATGGATGTATAGATTATTCTTGGTAAAATTAGTACTATTGAAGCCCGGGCTATTTTACCCCATTATATCTTCCTCCTGTCACTTATTACTATAAAAATAGTAGTGTAAGTAATAAATATATTATATACATTTCACAGAGTTCAGAAGTTAAACCACAATAAAAAAATATAGTACCTAGTTACATATTCATTATTATTCTTGACGAAACACTTGTGGAAACGTTACATGAATAGCCTGTATCGTTGCTCACTGCTCCGTGGTGTTAGCTGACGAGGGTCAAGGTAAACAATGAAGCAGAGACTTAACATAGTCTTGGGTGAGACAGGCAGTAAGTGTGAATTAAAGTTTGGCTATAATGTGCCCTCTAACCTGGGCAGTCCGCCGTTCTCCCACTCTGCGTTGATGAACGGTCCAGGCCTCAGGATCACCAGCAGGTCCTCTTCCTGGGCCATCTTCAGAAACTGGGTCACATTGAGGTAGGGTGAGAAATCATTGTCGCCATCGCCAAAATCAAAGACGCCAATCTCTGGTTCATGCAAGTTCCAGGGAATGTACCTACAAGACAGATATGCACATATTTTAGGCACACTGCTGATCATAAAAACATACTAGAACAAATGCTATACTGTCATTCTAGTTTTAAATAAAGTGCTATAATCTGACTAACGATGCACCACCGTATACATTCTCGTTAATTAATAGACGTCTTGAAATTTCCACCCTCTATTGTCACAATGCCACATCATGAAGGAGAAGGGGACAACGGTGGGAAACAACCATGCACAATATATGCTGTCATTAAGGAAATTTGTGCAACACTTGTTGAAATTCTTACAAAATAGAATTATTTTGGAACTAAATAATTCAATACAGTGATATTCCAGGTTACAGAAGTTAGAGTTTCACAAAGGCAATACAAGTTAGGCGAGATGACCAGTTAATGTACTGTAACACTGTCTATGAGAGTTTGCTCAAACAGTTTGTTCCAAGTCTATAATTTTTTAAAAACAAAGCAGTTTCATGTAAGATTACACATACTTCACCAAAATAGTTTAAACTATCATGCCAGAAACTTCAATGTAAAGTTATGTACTGTAAGTAACATACTGACACACTATTATTAGCGATTTTCTATATAATTCTCTATTTTTATGTAATAAAAATATTTGAAACTATGTGTGATGTTTTCTATACAATACAAATACTACAGTAATTGCATATATTTGTAGCCTAACGATCATGAAAAATTTGATAAGTAATGTAAAAAAGTATATAATAAACCACATATGTGCATTGTAGATGAAAATGAAAACAATTACAATTTGGACGGTGAAGTAATGCAGTTACATTAACAGAAAGTGAGATTACTGTTTTTTAAGTAATGGTGAAGACATGATGATATAATTGAATCGTAGGAATGTTAACAAGTATAGGGTAATAGGGTCATGTCTGAATGGCAACACCTTCAGCATGAGCTGCTTGCATACCATGTGCATCACGTATCTTTGCTGACAATAATCCTCTTCCATTCTACCATTTGGCATATCTTTCAGTATAAACAAGGCAAAGCTTTCATATGTACATAGTTTGCAACTGTAAATATGGCCAGCTCTGTGTACCCATCCTTCAATAACAAACATTTTAATAAATTTACTAACGTCTCATTGAGGACGTCAAAAGCCTGTTATCTGCACAATATCACATCATTATTTCCAAACTGAAATACGTAACTCAAGTGGCCCTTAGACACAATTGCTGTTATAATATTTTGTAAATTCTAACTATGAATAGAATATATTTTTAAAATACCCTCAATGTAGTATTAAAAATGTAACTATATAATACACTTGCAAAATGAATTACCTTTTGAACAAATATTTTCAGGCTGCACAATAGTGTGTTTAACATAGTTTTCGCCCATTATAATGCTACACAAAGTATTTACATTACCTCGCGTAGTTGGTGTGCAAGAATGACAGATAGTATAATGGACGTGCCTTCAACTTGGCAACAGAACTACTTGTGCGTGCATGTTACGTATTATATACGTACTGGAACTCAGCCAAGGTAAAAGAATACATACGTCTCGACACCCACGAAGCCACCAGCACGTAGTTTCCTCAGCCGGTCCCTCCATTGGTCAGGGTGAACTCTGAAGTAGTGGATGGTGCCTGTTATGAGCCGGATCTCCTTGCCATTGAGCAGGAATTTGTATCCATCAGCTACGAGGCCAGACTTGATGCCTCCCGCAGTGTAGTGTTCGTACAGCGTCGGCAAGGCACGATCTGCTCATGCGCAATACTCCCTTAAATTACTAGTAGGACTTAACGTCTCACTGACAGCAAGGTCATTAGAAACGGAAGCTCAGAGGATAAGGAACAGGAAGTGAAATGGCCATGGCCAGTAGTAAAGAACCAAACCAAAATTTGCTTATGACAGTCCAAAATTTGCACTATAGCTGGTTCACAATAAAATTTGAACTTTTAAAATCAACATTTGAAAAATATCCTTGGGCAATAAATACTGCATACAACACACCATTAACAATGTTTGCCTTGCTCATATTGTTGACAACAAAGTACGAAATATAGTTCCATATAATGTAGGACTTCAATTTTACGAATACATTATTTCACGAGGCAGTGATTTTACGATGTCTTTCTCCGGCACTGTGAGGCCTTGCTGCCATTCTACAACTACTGTGTATATGTATATATATATATATATTTAATATAATAAATGTGAATAATTATTAAAATACAGCAATATCTTGTATTATTTATAATTTATAAATGTGTTATAGAAAATATTATAGAGTTAGACCGATGGAACAGTTACACTTAATACACAACAGCAGAAGATATATCAGTATTATTTACAATATTTCCTTCCATTTGCATACTACTTTACTGTACTTACAATTCAAAATTCCACCAAGAGTTCACGTCGATTACATGGTTCAATAAAACCAGAGATTTAAATTTGAAGGTGGAATAAGGCTAAGAGGGTTCTGTGCAGTTAGTAATAACTGTTTCTTTCTCCATACAGGAGCAATGTTATTTTACTGTCCATGAAATGTTTTCCATGCAGTTCTTGAATTTTGCTGCAGGCCAGCATTAATTTGTAACAAAATAGTTTTTAGATCCTGAAGGCACAGTTAACTTCTTTATGTGCAGCAGAAAGATACAACTTGACTGAAATTATAAATTAATAAGGGCTTTCGAAAATGCCCAATTTGTCATAAACTACCTCTTAAACAAGTTACAAAACATTCACACTTTTTGCTGTCTTCACATAAAAAAAAGTATTTTGATTCTTTATTCTTTGTAAAAATACATATACAGACTGTAATAACGTTGTGACGTTACTATGTTAAATATGAGAATTGTTACAATGAGCTGCAAAATAAATAACTACAGTATTAATAGTTCAAGAGTTCATCAAAGCTAATCATGACTTCATTACCACGTACACTGGTAAACTCAATCACCACACCACATATGTGCAATGCATTCTGCCTACAATGCCTGGAATGTTTAGCTGCAGCAGAGAATAAAGGTGGAGGGACACAAGTGTTTTAACAACTTACCGATAGCATGCCCAGCGCTGCCGCCCAAGGCAGCAGCCAAAAACAACAGGGACAGGATCTGGTAGCCCATGATCACGGCTAGCAGGTACTGAACGTAGTATAGACCTAAGGCTAGCTGGTATTTATTACAACAGCATTTGATACTTCAAGTGGGCTGCACAGTTATTTTTGATTTTAGATAAAATTCTTGTGATCACTTCACAAAAGTAAGATAAAAGGTCTGTCAAGTGCTTTAAAGCGTCTACATGTAACCTTCAAAGATACACTATAGTCTACAATAAATTGCAACGTCTCCCTTCCTTTCAATATTGAAAAGCCTGGGCCACCTGCCAAAATACAATGCCTAGACGTAATTTATAATTTTTTTTGTAGAGTTTTGTCTATTGTTTCTTAGGGCAAAAGACACGCAAACAAAATACTAATTATTTTAATTAATGATACCATTTGCAACGTAATTAACAGTTAATCAATATTGAGATCTCAGCTCCTCCAGCATATTTTTAATTTTTCACTATAGTTTTTAGAGCAATTTTGTGCAGACCATAACACATCTACAATTCTCTAAAACTGTGTACCGTGTCTCCTATTTCTACAAGGTTTCATACTTGATTAGACTCGAAAAACTGTAGTTTGATTTAAAACTTTGCTGGCCAACTCAGACTACTAGTACCACAGTCACTACATACATTAACCACTTAAGCTTTGTGCTTTGGCAACAAAATAGTAATTTCTGTGTAACGTTTTTTTTTTCTTATCTGTTCCTCTGTACAATAAATAGGCAGTTTTTTCTCACCTGAACAGTGTTCACTCTTAAACTTAGGCTTCATTACTAACCACAGAGAGTGTATCAAGTTCTGTGCTGACTGCAACATGTACTCTATGTACATTTAGTACGAGAGAATGTCACCTCCAACCTAAACTGTATTCACCTAACTTGTTGTTACCACTCCTGGTGATTGGTGTGCTCCTCGACTAATAAGGGAGTGAAGAGAGTACAGTAATGTGGTGGGTCAATTGTCTCTAGGTACTTGTTAGCTCTGTTATTAGTCACCACTGTGAGGTTCATTAAACAATAAACCCTAAATGACTATGCCTGACTCAACCCAGCCAATAGTGGAGTGGCGCCCAACACTTTTCAATCACAAACAAGCCTCTCAGTCTCTACTCTTCAATGACATCTCATTAAATGTGCTTGTTCCCGGCCACGGCACACTGATACACTATCAGTATCATTTTTAACAATTTCCAACAAGTGGTCGGGTCAGTCCAATGTATTACACAGGTCTTCCTCTGTCTTTTCACATTTCTTCAACTCTCTCCTTTTCCTATTCTCTCCCTGTTCTTCCAATACGTGCCCTTCCCTTGTCTTCTACTGCCATCCTTGTGGTATTTTGCTCCTGTGCTCCAACATTCTTTTGGCGGCCTCTCACCACAATCCTCCTGACATGTCGATACAACCTCATTATGGCTTTTTCGACAAACACTGCAGATTCAAGCTACAGACCTAAACAAACAAGTTTTGCACTTCCTGACAGTTAGTTGGATGCCTGCTGCTACACATTAAGTTTTGTGTTTAACATTCTTTGGGTTATTTAGTTATATCAAGCAGTGAGTATTATCAAACCATACTTTTTATTGAGCTTGAGCTAGGTCTACCTAGTGACTCCGGGGGGTGATAAAAAACACTAAGGCAGATTTAGCTGAACATAGCTATTTTGGGATTTTGAAATTTACACAGTCACGGATTATAACATTTCATGGATAAATCTTTAAAAGCATGAAGCTGCTGGCAAAATCTGTGTGTAAGTGTACCACTGTAAAGTAAACATAGCCCAGGTAACAAGACATCACAGCTCCCGTCTGCTGTATGACCTTGAACACACTGGATAAAAAGCCACTGCAACACATGATAAGGTGTTGGAAGCAAAGACTTCTATATTTAAAAATAAATTTATGTATTTTCAACGAATTGTTTACCATTCCGCATCTTACTGACGAAAATGAAAATTGCACCCAGCTCAGTGTGTATTCTATTATCTGACCCAACAGGATGTCATCAATATGTTTCTACAATGTTTACCTGTCAACCTAAAATTACATATTTACAACAAATTACTTTTCCCAGTGAAAACTCAACTGTACTCAATAAATGTCACATGACACTTATTGCTTATTACAATTTTTGGTGGTAAAGGGAGTTGAAATCTTCACTACAGAGGTACGAATGTGATGTATTGTAACTGTTCTTAAATAAAAAACTGCACACAGCACACTAAGCTCCTGAAACTTTTCTTGATATTCTTGAATTTATGAGGTTCTACGATGCCATTTTGCAACAGCACAACCACTGTTGCTATACGAATGAGGAATGCATACATATTTACATCATAAAAAATATTTCGAACCAATAAGAACTCATGTTGTAACAAACTGTAAATGCAAGAGAAAGCATATACTACATTTTACCAGTGCGTGAGATGCAGACAGGCAAAGCAAACTGACTGTTGTCATCACCAAGATGTAGAGTGCGGGCGACTGTAATTGCTACACTGTCAGCGGTGCTTAGAGAAACCACACAGCTCCATGATTCTACGGTGGGGAGGGAGATATGATTGAAATACCTTATATAGTTCCTTAGCCCTCGTGTACATGCACGTCTTTGGCGGAATTGACAAAAAAAACTTTTTCCCCCAAGTGTGAATGTCATACACACTCACTAGCATAAGCAGGTGCCCCAGCATCTCGTAATAGGTATACTATAATTGTTTATACTTGCAGAAACTAATTTGGAGTATCTGATTTCCAAATTCTTGCAACACGGAATAAGAAAAATCAACAGTACGTTATCATTACCTATATATTTTACAATTTATGGGTGAAATAGGTATTGAACACAAAACAGTTGTGAGTATGGACTGAACAAGTAGAATTAGCAAGTGCAACAGAGTTCGAGACATGCAACGCAATATCAAACAAATGTGCTTAGCTGCAAAGATTTGATTCACAAAGTTCATAGGCCTGTATAGAAAACCACATGTAATAAATGTCGTCTGCCCCTTGTTTCAGACTTCATAATGTCTTTTCATTTGAAAGCCAGAGCTATTTGCATGAATACTAAATTTAATTTAAAATGGGAAAGTAATGAATCTCCTGAAGTGATAACAGATTTCTACAGCTTTTAACTGTGATCAAATTTGACGTGCCTAAAGTAGAATTTTGTGATATTTTTAAACGCTATAGAAAATTTAGAAGGTATTTTTACAATGGTGTCACAGAAAGATAACGTAATTTTTTCCCCCTCCTTTGTACATAAAATTTTGGTTTTCCTTATTTGAGGCAAGGTAATGGGAGTTTCATCTGATCGATAGTGAGTTCATTAGATCCAGTTTTACACAACTTGACACAAGGCTAGTAACTAGAGTAGAAATTGGCAGTGCCTTTGATAACTAACTATTCGTTCGTCTGGGACAATTTCTGGAAACAACGGAAAACCAAACTCAGGATCGCTGGAGCTGGGAATCAAACTGAGTCCTCCCAAATGTGAGTCCAGTGCATTACAGTTGTGCCACAGTGCTCAGTTTTCCTTATTAAAAATTTAAAAATGTGGTCAGAGTCAAAAAATCCTGTCTGGGCTTTGACTTAGTTACACTGAGACACAACAGAAATAAGACAGTATTGTGGCAACTCAGTACAGCAATGTTCACTAACACACTTGGTATGTGATGTTCATTTGATACAAAATATTAGAGGGAATTTGCTGAAATTTGTTTAGCTAAGTAGTTATGTATGACAATAACTGAGACGAGGATTTGATAAATGATATCCAAAATGCTTCTCTTCTCACATGCATTTCAGCATCTATAAAACTTTCAGCAAGACATATTTTTCATACGTTAAGCCTTTCTTACATATTTCGTTACTCCACAAAAGATGAACATTGCCTTGTACAGGATTTAAACTTTTGAAAATATTCTTTAGCCTCCTGATTTTTTTTTGTTGGTGGTCCATTAAGAAGACCATAAAAATGCACAGCATTACCTGCAAAAAAAACTGTGGCTTGTAATTCCATTTTTAATCTTAGGTATAAGCCCTACATTAGCTACACTCAATTGTAGTAATATTAGTTTTATTCAGAGGCTAGAAAGAGCTAGCTTACAGTTGCATGTTCCTTGTAGCATACTCTTCCCCTTCCCCGATAAGCTCATTTTTATTCAATGGGAACTGCGCTCCTTAATAGGGCATGGAACATAATTCAACGCTAAAAGCATGAATCTATAACTGTAAGTTTCTTGAAGCCAATTTACGAAAATTAAACAATAGCAATCCTAGACAATAGTTTTTACCAACGTTTTGAACAAAATTGTTTCCAGTGTTACGAAATTCTGAGTCACAATCTCTGACGCTGGAACCTCGTGCCTTTAACTGCGGCGCAAGAGATCACGTGTAACGGATTAGTAATTCTGGATAAATACTTACTCATAAAGTTGGCAAATACCATTATCTAGGATTGTCATTGAACATTTTATCCAAATTGGTTTCGAAAAAAGAGTAGAAATCAACTGATGTTTTCAGAGTTAATTTATCTACCACGCACTCTTTGGGTGCAGTCTACCGCAATTTTCATCACCATGTTTTTATTTTTAATTTGTACCAGACTTTTTTTTTCTCCTTTTTTTAGATACAAAATGTTACTGAACTTGTCTTTTGTGAAACTTTTTTACCTCTCATAGTTTTCGCGTAATGACTTGTTAAAGTCAAAATTTGCATGTTTCCATTTTAATGTCTACACTAAAACCAACTGCCATACCAAAAATTCATAGTGGATAAAGACGTCGCAAACTATAATGTTATGTACAGAAAAACAAAGAATACATTTTTTTTTGTACTTAAAATTAAAATTTAAAAAATTCAATAATTTTTTTTAAAAAATACAAAAATTTTATGTTTTGTGATTCAACATAGCTGAATTTGTAGCCTACAACATCGTTATTCACTTTGAATTTTTTCAGTTTAGTAAATGAGTTGGTTTTAGTTTTGTCCTTAAAACGGAAACATGTAAATTTTGGCTTTAACAAGCCATTACGCAAAAACCATGAGAGATAAAAAAATTTTATAAGAGGAAAATTATGTCACATTTTGTGTCTAAAACAAGAAAATAACTGTTACAAATATAAAAATAAAAAAATTGCAGTAGGCTGCACCCTTAATTTACATCACTTCAAATTAACACATTACTTTTGCGCTTCTCAGTCGTCACGCTGCTCAAGCAAGCACCTTGTCGATACTTCCCATCCCTTTCCACCAGTCCAGAAAGCAGTGTAGCTACACTTCCCCTCCTATGGGTAGTCAAATGGTACTGTTGGTATGAGAGGGGGTGAAATACTGAAAATAATATTGATCACATATAGGGCCTAGCTGCCGTAATACAAGAAAGAGCGAGCTTATGTATAAATGCATTGCATGGGACAGCTCGAGAGAGATGGTGTGTTTGTGTGCGTGAGTGAAAGCAAAGAGAAAGGAGCATATCTTGTTATGTTTCAGAACATGGCACACAGTTTTGTTGATTACGCATGCTAACTTTTGCAGAAAATAATTTACGAACTCTTGTTTACCTTTTCATGTGGTGTATGTAACTGTATTTTAACGGTCTTAAACGGAAATGAATTTTCGGCACTTGCTAATGTGAGAACATGATTGAACAAGATTATTACATATGCAATGTAAGTTTTGTATCATATGAACAATCTGTTACTACTTGTATTCAAATAGTAAATGTGACGTTGCACAGCAGCAGAAAATTTACTGCTAGTATAGGGTACAAACTATTAACTTTTAAAAAATTTCAGATTTGCTTATGAACGAGCGACTCATTTTCCCAGCATTGGGTAATTCCAGCTAAATTCTGCCAAACAAAGTTCAAAACCATTTTATTTCCAAGTACATTAAAAACAAAAACGTTTGTACCTACATTGTGCACAGTTTTTCATTAGCTAGAGCCATTGTTTAACAGACTTTGAGGTACAACACATTTTAACTGGGTAGTAATAAACAGTAAAGCATACTTAGTATCTCTATGAACAATAAGTAACTTCAGCATGAGATTTTAAAATGTTTGTTGCAATGGGAGTTTACAATTAGAATTTATTGGTTTGTGGATGTACGCCATTGCTCATGTTTTTGCTGATCAAACCTGTGTTGGATGACGAATAACGAAAAACGAACAAAACATGAGCAATGGTGAACGTCCACAAACCAATAAATTCTAACTTCAGCATGTATAAAGATTTGGTCCCGGCCTGCCTGATGAAGTAAGTTCTTGCTCAAGACTTTGAAACACGAGCGTGGGAAGGCAGATTTGCTGAACCTTGAGCCACGTGTTCTGTCTTTCCGTCAGAAAGTGGTCAACGCTGTACGAGATGTAATTAGCGAACTGCATTGTTATGGCAAGCAAATACGAAAAAGTATCGTGTTGTTTAAAGACAACAAAAAATATTCTACTGCATACGGAAAAAATTAACGTGCCCTAAAGATATTTCCCACTGAAATGTTGACTCAGTCCAACCTAACCCTTTGGCAGTAAAAATTTCTTGAATAGAAAATTTCCAAATGTATTTTAATCAAGTGTTTTCTAAATCAAGTATTTTCTACAGAATCTCTCCAGTGCAACTAGCAGCTGAGGCCGAGTGGTCAGATCACTCGCCTTCCACGTAGGCTATTCGGATTCGATCTCCGGCGGGGTCGGTCCCTGGTTTTCCGCATGTTAGAATTGTACCAGATGACGTTGGCTGGCAGGTTTTCTCGAGGATATCCCACTTCCCCTGTCCTCTTGTTCCGGCACTTCTCCATTCTAGGGCGTCATTTCATGTCATTCTTCACGGTACGCAGATTGCCTACAGGCTCCCATTCATAAAATCTGCATTCGGAGTGTGATACCCGGGCCTCAGTTGTTCTCATTACATACTGTCTTTTTAACAGTGCAACTTATGCAGAAGTCAGGTGTCACCTGTCTGGCAGGTTGTTCGGTCATGTGCCAATAATTAAACTTCACATGTTATACTTTGGCATTTAGGGGTTTTTGTATGCTTTTTTTGTTAGATTAAGTGTTCCTAGATGCTTATGGGAATGTATGAAGGTTACAGTAGGACTGGGTTAAATTGTAAGTAGTAGATTTTCCGTTCCACGGCCGGGAAGTATTGATTTTTGCTTTCTTTTATGATGAGGGCTGTTGTTGAGTCTCACAATGTCCTGATTGGCCAAGAGGTGGTGTAACCCTGTCGGCCTACTGGAAAGTCTCTATTGTTTTACCTGTTCCCACCAGTTCAAGCCAAGCCTTTGTTGAGGCCGAGTCGTGGCGTGAGATCGTTAACGTAAACATAAAGTGAGCGAGGAAATTAAGCTTGCAACGGCAGTGCCTGTGGCTTAATTTTTCGCTCAACTTAATTCTCAGTTGTTTATTACTAACAAACTTTCAATTCTTCTGCGTAAAGTAACTCCCGCCAGTGTCAAGAGGTTGTTGGCACACAATTTTTTCTGTCACCATTTTCTTAATTTTGTAGCTGCAAGGAACAGTGAAAACTTTTGTTGAATTTAACAAGGCAATTTCATGACGTAGAATGTTATTGGTAAGATCTGGCTAGAGTATGACGGACTGCGTAACTTGGTTTCATCAGTAAAAGTTAACAAAAGTTGATTATTTTCGCATCCATTTTTTTATGGAAATCCCCTCTAAATAAATTGTGAAGTGTTGTCATCTATTACCCAGTGCGTCAATGTGTGGGATAAGAAGGTTATGTTACATAACTGATGTTTTATTTTGAGATTCATTGTTGTTGAGGAGTGGAACAGTACAAAGATTTTTCTGCGCTATTGACGTCACACATTATCGTTCTTTCATCTTACAGATAATTTCTTCCCACATTTTCTTTTTAACATGGACTGAGACACAGTTAACGAGATAAGATTGGTCACATGAGCAGCTCCGTACTTCCCAATTTTATTTACACACTTGGCACACAACTCTTAGCATAATAGTTGAGTAAGTGAAAGTAATGGATTTATTTTCAACTGAATGATGCGAATTATTTATTCAATGCTTACACAACTTACCTGTCAGTTGATAAATGTGCGATATTTGAACAGAAAAATAAATCTTATCATGAAAATAGGTTTTAAATATTTATGCGCCTCATTTCCAAAATCCCACAAATATTATATGAGGAATTTCGAGTAAGCACTAATGATTCTTTAAAAAAGTATTATAAAATTTATTGCAAAATTTTACATTAAGTAATTCTAAAAGCCAAACGATTGGAAGTTGAACGGGAGATAAAGCAATCCAAAAATAAGATAAAAGCTACTTGAAAAATTATAAATAGGGAGTCAAATAAATAAGTAAAGGATAAGAAATCAATTGTACTTAAAGATAATGATAGCAAACTAAAAAAATTCAAAAGATATAGCTGAACTATTCAACAAGTATTTCATGACAATTGTGGACAGTATAGTAGCAAGTTGTCCTATAGTTATAGGCTCTGCTAAATCACCAAAAAAAAATCCATGCAAATAAAGTGCCTAATATCCACGTACTTTTTACGACTCCGAACAAAATCAAACAAATGTTCAAAGCATTTCTATGGTTTTGACGGCATAAGTAACATTCTTATAAAGAAGTGTGCTGACCAAATTTGTGTACCACTTAGCCATATTAATAATAGTATGCTAGAAACAGGTAAATTTCCTGATTGACTTAAAATCACTATTGTAAAACCTGTGTTTAAAAAAGGAGGTGATTCTCTATTCACAAAAATTTTTGGAAAAAAAAAAAATAAATAAATAATAATAATAATAATAATAATAATAATAATAATAATAATATACGAAAGACTAACTAATCACCTAAAAAAACACAAACAACTTTCTCCTACTCAGGATGGTTTTAGAAAAAGTTTGTCAACAGATAATGCTCTATACAACCTCACAACAAAGTTACTAGGTTCTCTAAATAATAAAGAACCCATTATGAGGATCTTCCGTGACTTGAAAAAAAGTTTTTGATTGCATAAATCATGAATTATCAATTGAAAAGCTATCACTATATGGTATAAAAGCTCAATTTAATAATCTAATTAATTCCTACTTATGTAACCGTTTGCAGAGAATAGAAATTCAAGATTACACGTCTGGAAATAGTGCAGTATCAAAACTATGTATGATGAAACATGGAATACCTCAGGGATCAGTACTGGGACCACTATTGTATTTTATATATATTAATGATTTATCAAACTACATAGGAAATAAGGTTACAACAATATTATTTGCAGACGGCACTAGTATACTTACACGTTCGAAAACTTTGAAGGAACTGTAGAATAAATGCAATAGAGTTATGTCTAAACTAACAAACTGGTTTTCGCTAAATAAACTTGCAATCAACATAAGACATAACTTACTGCATAATATTTCTTACAAAAATAAGTATTCAACTGAGATCAAAATTAAATTAAATGCAAACTACAGTCAACTCCTGATTATCCGCACTAATGGAGGGGGCCGATGCCATGGATAATCCGTTGCTGTGGATAACCCAATTTTACCCTTTTCTTAGACCTCAGTACGAAGGAAAAAAGTTAAATTCATTCCTGCAATAATACAGTAATTTGATACAGTACACCCTCGAAAATTTGTATTAATGATAAGGGTGTGTGTGCTAATAATCTAATAAGAGACATAACAAAAAATCACGGACGTCTTATTTATCCAAAGAAAAAAATCTCATTAATTTATTCATGCATGACAATTGGGAAAATCTCGTTAATTTATTCATGCATGACAATTGGGAAAATCTCGTAAACCCATTCATGCGCTGAACTAATTGTTTCGTTTGATGGAAAATACTTATATCTTATTCAAGCCTTTCAAAATACAGTCCCGGGCATAACACGTTGGTGAACAATATGCGAGTAAATACAGTATGTATGTATAAATATCCAAACTTTTTTCAATTTTTTTACTTTTTTTATTTTTTTAAAACTTTTTAAAGTGAAACATTTTGTGTGGATAATTCGCAAATCGGATAATCCACACATGGATAATCGGGAGTCTACTTTATATAAAAAATGTCAAAACTACAAAATTTCTAAGACTATTAATTGATCACAAACTAGATTGGAAAGAACATATTAAGTATACAATTACAAAACTTAGTGCTGTCTGTTTCTCCTTTAGATAGGTATCTTGCTAAAGTGGTTACAAAAAAAAAAAAAAAAACATTAAAATTAATTTATTTTGCAAATTTTCTTTCCTTAATGACCTATGGGGTATTGTTCTGGGGAAAAAACGCAACAGATGCAAACAAACTCTTCCTACTACAAAATAAAGCTATTAGAATAATTTGTAATAAAAGGACCAGACGTTCATATCGAAATCTATTAAAAAATGAGCTAATATTAACTTTGGCTTGTGAATTCGTCTGTAAAACTCTAATGAATGCAGTAGTAAATAAATATAGATGATTTGATAAAAAAAAAATGTTCATAACTATTTAACTAGAACCAATACAGACCTGCATATCACAACAGCCACACTATCAGTCTTTCAAAAGGGTCCATATGCACTAGCCATAAAATTTTTTAACTCATTACCAGAAAAATAAAAAAATCTATGTCACACAACCAATAAAGCATTTACTTAAGAAATTAAAAATTTCTTCAAGCTAAATCACTTTATTCTTTAGGTGAATTCTTTCATGTTTGTCAAAATTCTTCGTGTGTACATAAAAATGATTTAATGTAAACCTATAGGCTATAGTGATGATTTATTTTTACTTGTACTGTACTGTTTTTAAAGTTGTTTTGTTGATTACTGAGATATTACCAAATAATAGGTATGAGTGTGTTAAAGATATATTTTGCTGATAACTGCATAATTTTGTAATAATTGTTGGACTACTCCTTTCGTGAACATGTATGTCCATTCTTGTTAACTTATAATTACGTATATATGACTTGCTCCATGTCCTAATTTGTTTTTTCAGAAACATGTAAAGGAATTCCATAGTGCATATATAAATTAAATAAAAACTAATAACACTTCAGATTTTACATAGATACATTACCATTCAACCAAATCACAGTTATTATAGTAGGCAGAGAAGTTTACCCCTGAGCTCCCTAATGCTCTTATCAGGACGAGAGGGCGAAGACCTACTGTCTGGGGCCACCTGCCAGGTTGATACTAGCAGGGCAGAAAACACTCGGTGCGTGTCTTCATACACTACATAAGTGCAACATATTTGTGAGTTGCAGCAGTTGTGCTCAGGGATATGTATATATCAATCAGGATAGGCAAAAACTTTTATCTAAAGCTGTCACATTTTATTTCCGTCCTGTATAAACCTTAGGTTTCAGCAAATCATTTAGTTTACCAAAATGAATGAAAATATGTTAAATCGGTAAGTAGCGAAAACCATATTCAGGAATTTCTTTTTAGAAATAGGGCTACATGGTAAAAACAATTTCACCCGAATAATTTTGCGACATTGAATATGCTACTATTGGGTTTTAACAAAAATTCTAGAAATAAATTATTGTTGTTTTAAAGGCCAATTCAAATTGAAGTTTACATGAGCTCCTTAGGTTTTCTTTGCTGTAACTTTATGACAGAAATATCGCTCTATCGTAGTTATGTTGACGTTTGAGATAGATTTCACGTAAGTCATTTAGGGCCTACAGGACTAATAAATATGTACAACATTTTAAAAATGCTTGTTTAGGCATGGCTTTGTGCTTGAATGTATTGATCAGCGTTTATTTATTATACATATAATCAAAATTTTGCTTTAATTCAACTTTGGCATGCAAGTATATTAAAAAATACGGCACGTTGGTGCAACTTTGGGTACAGATTTTTCCTTTTTCAGAAATTCCTTAAAAATTGATTACTTATCATTAAAAAAAATAGTGTTGTATTGGCAACATCACACTTTGTGACGACATTAGTCGTGTTAGAAGTATCAATATATCAATACTGTCAGCCTCTAAGATGAAACCTTACGTCTAAATTTAAAAATAAACTCTGCCTGACAAAGTAAAAAGGCTGTCACACAGATGTAAACTTACATAGCATAAGTTAGCAACGTTTATACTTGTGAAGAATTTAATTAATAGATTTGTGAAGAACGCTAGTTCTTAAACATCACTATAACTGGTTGGTTACCATACAAGCCTCTTAAACAAAGGTAGCTTACGTACAGATCACACTCTTGAACAAGTTAACAGTTCATCCTAACTACACTCTATGAGCACAGGTGCATGGTCTGAAAACTTCAAAACAGAAATATGTCTGAACGTGTATCTTAGCAGGAGCTGGTGAAACGAGAAATGGTAAAAAGTGCGATAGCTAAACCAGATATGCAATTATTTGCTTATTTCAAACAATGTATACATCTAAGAACAGTACATCTGTACAGAAACATTCGACTATCACAACGTATGTTCATTACCTAAGGAATTACTTTTTATTTAAAACATAACAATATTGTTTAGCAAGTACTCGTTTATGAACATGCACAATTACGCGTGAACACATAAGTTAAATAAATGAACAATAAAAACATTAAACCAGCATAACACATAATAAAAATTGGTCATATTAAATGACAAACTAAAAAACTTAGTTTACTATAGGAAGAACTTATTGTTAATGAATGCAGTTTTGTAAACTGTTTTTAAAATGTCCTTTGAATAAGTTATTTGGTTGCGTAGTAAAAAACCACGACAAAAATATTAATTTTTAATTCATTCGTGATTAAATGTTTAGGATATTACTGTGTGAAGGCTGCAGTGATCCAGTGATCCAATGATCCAGCATGAAGAAGTAGGAATTCAGATGACTGCACATCAGTGGTTTCCTTTAATGTTTGACTAAACAAAAATATGCTAACGGATAATGACTGGAGCCTGCCTAGAATAATAAGGAAACTTGAAGTATTACATATTTATCTTCAAAATTAGGCTACTTTAAGATAAACGCCACATGTTGTAAAGCCGTCATATCTTTAACACTATTTGATACATATGACAAGATTGAATTTTCCATGAATGCCATATTGCCACGTAATTACACTGAAAAAAAAATTGTAGGAAGTCTTCCGTACAAAATTATTTTGTAGTGACCAGTAGATAATTTTGTGATGGCCACAATATTTAAGTGGTCACAACTAAACGTTTCTGTGGTGACTACAAAATAAATTTTCCAGGGTGAATACTTTAAAATATTTTTTAGCTGCCATAAAATATTTCTTTTGTGTATATTTAAATAATGATAGAGCACACCAACGTATAGTAAAAATGGAAAATGAAATACAAATTAAAAAAACGCACAACATAAATGAATGAGTAGGCCTAATATCAGTCAGACATTATCTGTGAAGAGTAAAATCTTAGTACCAATTTCCATTAAGTATATGTACTTTTGTGTTCAGTGGTAACTTTCACCAACTCGGAATATTTATTTTGGTGCCACTTGGTGAAGATGGCAATCTTTATCTGGATGGATCTAATGTAAGGGTTTAAATATTTAACTAGAATTATTCATTTCTTCTCTAAATGTACCCAAAACAAATATTTTGAGACGGTCAGAGCTACCACTGCAGTCTGTGTTTGCCAGTTGTTTATAAAAACAGGGAAGTTAACCTGCAGTACACCTGACTTAACTTTATTCACACCCGTTTACTTAGCTGCTCCTGTAGTTGCTCTCTGCAGAGGCTAGAGCAGACACTATTTGTCACTTCTTCATCACAACCCTGCATCACGATTTTTATTATTTCCCGCTCTCTGATATGCATCCCTTTCCCGAACCTCTGCAGGCATTAACTGAGGGTCAATGTTTTCGTAACAGCCCCTGCATGGCTCGTGACTGTGTAGCCCCTTTATCTCCTCTTCCTTCGCCTGTCCCGCTGCCTCGCACCCTCGTGCTGTCAGAATCCAACTTAACTGCCTCTATAGTAGTTAAAATTATTTACCTTAAAATCACTTATTTCTTGTAAAGGTGTATTGTGCTATTCATTGTTTAAATGCTGAGGTTATTTACTAAACTTTATTTTTATTTTCTTTTTTTAATTAGACAAAATAAAAAGAAAATGTAAAAAGTGTATTTTCAATTTTTTATTTATTTTTATTTTTATTTTTTTAAGTCATGTTGAAAAATAAACCTATGCATAGGCAATTTATGGTAAAATGAATTCTTTTCAAAACATTTTCATAAAAAAAAAAACATTATTGAAAATATTTGCAAGTAACCTTAAATATTAATTTCTTATGAAATACATACACTATGTTCAATATTCCTTATGCAGTTTTTAATTAGAGCTAATTTTACCTCACACTAATCAAGACAGTTAGTGTTTAAACTTATCTACTGCAAATGAATAGGTATCTGATTTAGAGTAATGAAGAGATCCATAATAAACAAACACTTAAAATTTTAAAGTTTTTTACTGTAAGCAGAAATAACAGTTCTTTATGTCAATTAAAGGTACCGTACTTATAAAGAGCTGAACACCAGGAAAAGTGAGTTTCATAACGTGAGCTAACTCTTTTCTTCCGAAGAAATTTTCACTTGAGGTTAAATGCTTTTATATAAAAGTACACCTTTTTTTACATCTCCAGATTTTACACGTTCCCTTGCTTTACACCTTTTTCTCTGGTCTTATTCAAATCACATACATCACACATTTCCTTCTTTTTACAATTTTCCTGCATTTTAAACAAATTTTAGCATGTCCCCCCATTACTACAGGAATTCAGTTTCGCTGCATTGAGTCTTAGGAACCGGCCATGATCCATTTTTAACCTTCATTCTGTTGGGACCCAGCGAGGCACTACCAGGGAGTATTTGTACAGCTACCTCCTCCTGGCACCTGAATTGTTGTACATTCGACGTGCCGGCAATAAGAACACAGACAAGCAGCAAGGGGCACTGTGTGCATAGTGAGCTCTCGAGTCACTGTGCATCCGCTCAGTGATGGATACAGTGTATGGAGTAGCCTAAAGATGCTTCACACTGTCTGGTGTTAAGGAAATCATGTGCTAGGAATGGCTCTCCTAGCACAAGCCTGGTGTGAAATGTTGGGGCAGCAATGTCGGCTCTGTGTCCCACACATATAAGTTATGTGCGAAGTAGGCTCCCGTGGACCGCAGACACCTTGGAGTATAGTGGTGGAGGGGTGTATTCGACCCCCACTCGATGTAGCACCATGAAGATACCTAGGTCTGGGGATGGATGAATAGGGTCACGGACTCTCAGACACAGAGAAAAATTAGCCCATACACCCCCCCCCCTGGTAGGTTGGCAACAATGTAAATCAGTGTAGTCAGCCTGGGGCGTAAGTTTACTGATGTAATGTTTACAACTTGTATTTTTGTGAGATAGTTCTAGTTTAGATAATAATGTCTAATTATTAGGATAAATGTAGCTTTAGGATTGAATAATAGTCTAATTGTAACATGAATTAAATATTGTAACAGTGAGTGTGTTATTTTTCCTTATGAAAAAAGGCACTGATTACATTAAATAATTGCAAACATTTTTTGGAGTGAATATCATCATCTCGTGTTTTCTGCCAGCAGGCTATAACTACTTACTGCGTGAATAGTATGTACATAATTTTTTTTTTTCAGTAAAAAAAACTTGGTTTGCTACAGCAGAAGTAAAGGTAAAATGGCTGATTGCAAAAAGATTTGAACTGTTTCAAACATTTTCATGTTTCATAAATGTTCGATTAACAACGTAAAGGTAATTGAGCTGTGGAGTAATCTAGCAGCTGTGAGATAAAATGTGAAGTGTGTGGGCAGGTGGTGGCCTGGAAGTCCCAAGTACGAGTGTTGTTGGTTTTATCTGTGAGGAGTAGTTATCACTGATAAAGAAAATCAGGTGGCCAAGTCCAACGTCAACAGCTTGGGAAAGAAGCAAAGTGATTGGGGTATGCAAGATTAACAAACAACAAAGCAGAAAGGATGACCTGCAATGCATTTGTGTAGGTGAGGCAGAGAGAGGAGGGAGAAGAAGGGAAGAAAAGGAGTGGGGGAGAGGGGGTGAAGGGTGGAGAGATGGGTGAAGGGTGGAGAGATGGGTGAAGGGTGGAAAGGTGGGTGAAGGGTGGAGAGGTGTGTGAATGGTGGAGTGGAGGGTGAAGGGTGGAGTGGTGGGTGAATGGTGGAGAGGGTGGTGAAGAGTTGAGAGGGGGGAGAAGAGTTGTGAGGAGGGTGAGGGGTGGAGAGGGGGGTTAGAAAGGGAGAGAGGGGAAGATAAAGAAAGGGGAAGAGAGAGCACAGAGAAACACAATGTATTTACCTATGTACCAACCACACATTTTTTCTCAACAAAATTGAAAACTCAGGGCGTGAATCAAGATCAAGGTTTTTAAACAAACAGGGCATGGAGAAGTTGGGTTTATCGTACATTACACACTGCTGAAAGGATTTAAAATGATGTAAAAATAAGTGTGAAACACTTCGATACCAGAATATAGGTCGTTAAGCAGTAAATATACAACGCCGGCATTACAGTCAGCCAAGAAACGGCAGTGCATCTGTAGCTGCCAGCCTGGTGGAATGTTCCAAGTTTGCGGCACGCTGGGTCATGCTGAGCGGCGCCAAGTCAGCGTGCACTTAAATCTTTTGTCTCACTCGGATGGTCTGATGAGCGACCATCCAGGCACTCACAGCAAGACATGAATCATGACTGCGATAGTTATTCATTGCTCCGCCAGAAAGCGCTACAGTACAGTGTGTGCTCTAAGTACAGTAGAGCCCCGAATTAACGAACTCAGGAACAACAAAAACAGCAATTTGACGAAAGGATTTTTAGGAACTATAAAAAATTAACCAAAAATGTATGAAATAATAACTGTAACTTTGATAAAATAAAGTATACAGTGTAGTGTAAGTATATTAAAAATACGTTTACTGGCCGCAGTATAGTAATTTTTCTCCGTAGATTGTGTAAAACCATCTGCCGAGAAACAAAAAAATTCGTTAAAATTTTTTGAAAACTTTGGCACTGGAGGGATTTTAAGTTGAGCACGCGTTGCCGAGCGAGCGACACTGTGTTGCATAACAAATGTGTGCCTAGAGCCTCATCCTGGCTGCTGGAAAGTGAATAAACATCTATATACCCAGTCCACACAGCGCGGCAGCAGACAGCACGGGTACTAATTCACAGATAGTGCTTCGTGTCTCCATCAGAATGCACTACTGCGCAGCGTGCTTTACAGATTAATTCTTTTACAGATAGAATGCAGTAGTGTCCAGCGTGATTACCTTCTGTCACATCCGGTGATAAAACCAGCGTATCTATAAAAATAAATATGTTATTATAATATTTATGCTGACTTTTACAACAAATTTACTAACGTAATTAATATGTTAACGCCGATGCTAAAAAAACCGCGCTCGAGTGCAAAGTATTTTTAGTAAGCAGTAACCAGTTTGTTTTACGAGCGCAGGGGCCTGTAAGTTACAATCACTTGCTCTGTGTTACAATGGCCGTCGATGTGTGTATTTATTAATTAAATTACTGTTATCTCGCAAACTTTTACTTCAGTTTTCATTGCTTTATTTTTTTTCCAAAAAATGTTATGAAAATTTCCTAAACTTTCTTGGAGGAGCAAGAGAGAGAGAGAGAGAGAGAGAGAGAGAAAGAAAGACGACTCGGCGGTGTCTATCATCACTTCTCGCGTGTTGATGACGCGCACGCACTGGCGGCCTAACTCACCGGGCGCGTGCTCGACAAGTGTTCCACTGGCAGTTTTTAAAGTTTTTTTGCCGATTTTTTTTTTCTTTTATGGCAGTAGCTTACCTATTGATGGTAAGTGCGGTCTGTTATTGTATTGTTCTGGGCTATCATACTTTATTGAAAATTACCTCCATTTCCAACTAAACATGCCAGAGGATTTAACTTTTTTTTGTGAGAGGGGGGGGGGGCGGGAGAAGTAAAAAAAATATACAAAGTTGCATTTAACGAAACATTGATTTTTAGTAAACATTTTCGGGTCCCGAGGCATTACGTTAAATCGGGGTTCTACTGTAACAACAACTGCAAACAGAATGCAATACACGCTGCTGCCACTGCAGAGCATTTGCGTGCCGTGCAGCAGCACGCATGCCAGCTTTGAGCTTTCATCATCACTGCTACCAACACGTCAAACAGTGCAGTGCACTAGTTATACTTTTTGCTTAAGATGTCGGCCACGCAATTTATTCACATAATATTTAAATTATATTAATTTAACTACATTTGTGAACAAAAGGCAATTAAATTAGAACTATAAAGTGGAAAAAAAATTCTTGAGAAAATGTTGATAATGGGAGTGCGGGTCTTGCATGGGGGGGTGGGTGGTACATGAGTGAATACGGTAATAAACATAATTTTAGTCAACTACAGTTAAACACTGACCAAATAAAACAGTAAACAACCTCACAATAGGCTGCAACTGTTCAGTAACAAAACACAACGGCCTCGTAAGACGATTCCACTCCCATCTCTGAAGTGTGGGGTTAATATTTGGTTCAACATCCGTTCCCATGTTACTTCTCAGTCATCCTCTATGCCTCTCAGACTTTCCTTTGACATTCTTCGGTACCGGTTGCCTAGGTAACTCCTGCACTCAGAGGACACTATGAATGTTAGCCCTAGGCATGTCCTGGCAACAGGTAAAAATCAGGTGCATTATGCTTAACAAATGCATCATTCCAAATAAATGTTTGCTCATTTTTTTCCATACTAACTCCCGAAAGCATGTACATTTTCAATTGATATTCTTTGCTTTTATTTTTTTACCATACATACTCTTACCTTTATCCAAAACACCTTCAATTGGAATTTAAGTCAGAATGATGTGGTGGAAGTTAAAGTAATGTTCTAATGAAATTCTCTTAGTTCTGTCAAGCGGCTTAACTTAATGAGTTTGAAAAATGTTAGTGTCAGCTGTCACCATTAAATACTGTTTTTGTAATCATCTTTTCATGTCAGGTTCCATTGGAGCAGGTGTTTGTGTTTGTTTATGCAGACATTGCGACAGAGTGAATTATCCAACACAACAACATTGTTAGTTGGCAGGTTTGTACCAATTTTTTTCTAATCCAATTCTCATAGTTAGTCTGGTTCATTTGAGGGTGCTAACTGTCACTAGCTTGGTATGATTTTCCCATGACATGGGCATTCTGCAAGAAACCATTCTTACCACCAGCATGTATCATGATGAGACATTGCTCTTTTAATACTGGCTGAATGAAACCATGCAATGTTTCATCTGCTCATGTTCTATTTACTTTTTTTTTTCTTTTTGTACATACAAAAATAAAATATAGGACTCGTTGGAATAGACAATAGTCCTGTTTGAATTTCTATAACAGATAATACACTTCAGAAAGTTTATTGTTGTTTGAATAATGTTATCACTTTCAATAAGCAGGTACTGGGATTTTGTTTTACATGGCTGGCAGCCATTTTCATCTTGTCTTGTAGCCTCGTTAAGGTTAATTCTACTACAGGTTACAAAGATCAATGTTATAAGTTTGGCACAGGAAAATTTTCTGCCACTTGAGCGCTAAGTTACGTTAAGTTAATAATTTAAAACGCAAAATTGGTTTCTTTTCACTTTAAAACTAAATTGAATGACTAATGAAATTTCCAAGTTTATTTAAATTTAATATTACTATGGTTTTGTATTTATTTGGTCACTTAGCGATTGAAGCGAAACTAGTGGCAGAAATTTTCCCTGTGCCAAGCTCTCCCATAAGAAAACGTATTTTCTTTCTAACCTGTAATAGAATTAACCTTAGCCTCGTTATTGTGGGTGCACATTTTTCTGTAACATAAAAATTTTAATTGTCCTTCTAACCATACCTTCATCAAATTCCATCTAATTTGTGTATTGAAATTTTTTTTCTTCTTTTCTTGTTAGGCACGTCAAACGATAATTCACCAACTTCCTGCAGATGCAGATTGTCTTTCTTAACACATTGAATAAGAGCACTAGAAACTCCTGTTGCCTGTGTGGAGTTCAGTTGCACTTGTTAATAAGGAATAGAAAGAGACATTACACCATTCTAAGTCACATTTGTTCAAGTAAAATAAAAAGGAACTTGATCTTTCATTGTTTAGACATTGCCCAGTGTTTTGTTACTTAATACCCTGTGAATCTTATACCCATACAAAGGATTAGAAATAAGGCATTTCACACCATACATCAACCATATACTGCAGACTGATCATCACTTAAAGAAGTGCTAACTAAAATGTTGCTGAAGGTAATAAAAAAATCTAATATTCAGGAAAACCTTTTAGAAGGTGAAATTAGAAATTGTGTAGTTATAAAAAGAACTATGTGCAGTGGAAAATTTCTGAGTTTATTAAACCGAAAATAATATCCAGTAGGAACATCTTAAAAGGGTTTGCTGAATTCATATTTACAAAAAAGAACTCACAACATGTGCCAACAGCAAAGTAAAAGCTTATCAAATACTGCCCGAAGCAAACAAATTTTTATCTTTCTCCTAATGTAAAACTCAAACACCTTCTTCATATTTTTTTACATATTGTACAGATTTTAATAGTCCTAGTTATAATTTCAGCACTAAAAACAATAAAACATTTTCTCTTTACAAAGTATGAAAGAGCACAAGCACACACATATTTGAAGGTATAAAAAGGGATGAAATACAGTATTTACTTGCTTCTAAGATGCACATTTTTGAGGCTTTTCGAGACCTAAAAGAGGGTTGTGTCTTAGTATCGATGGCGTCTTAAGGCTCCGCTACAATTGATTTAGCAGAGAAAACAGCACATGCACAGACACAGAACACTCGCACAGCACAGAGCTGCAAACTACAAATGAAACAGCATACACACAGAAACAGCAGACGTTGTTATTAAAACGAAAACAAGCTACAATGGTAAATAATACATGTGTGTGTTGGTATCACTGCTTCTTAACTTTTTTTTTTTTAAATTGCAGTAACTGTTATAAACACCAAACAAATTAGTTTCCATTTTCACCCGTGTTTAATTTCTTTTGAACCCAGTGGTATCCATGTTCTGATTGGCTGCGCATGGCGCACATTCACAGAATTTTATTAGATTAGGTCAACTTTCTGTGCGCCGATCCTGTGCTATTTTGCCGTGCGTGTGCTATTTTGCCGTGCGTGTGCTATTTGTGATTGTATTGTGTGCCACCCAAAATGCTGGGATTCAACTTTCTGTGCATGTGCTGTTTTCTGTGCTAAATCAATTGTAGCGGGGCCTTACATTCCCCAGCATTTTAATTAATGTAGACAAAAAAAAATTTGTAATAAAAACATTTGTTCCGTGAATTGCTAGCATATACTTACAAAGTGGAGTATTGCGTCATTAATCTAGAAATAAGCATGAACAAAAAAACTGCCTCAATTCACGTCGCGAACACAAACGAAAATGAGTTGTATTTGAGTCTTAGGCCGTTTTAACACCACAGCGAAACGCCCAGCCACATGCCTCGCATGCCGAGCGATCGATAACACAGCTCAGATGACGGCACTGCTATTTTTGAATAAAAACTGCATGTTCTGACTGAATTACAGTGGACATATGCTGTTTCTTCACTAAGAACAATTGTCGCCAGCTGTGCTGTACCCGAGACACACACACACCACACATACAGAAAGAAATGCCTCTGGGAGAGCTGTCTCTTCCACTTACACATGCACCACACGCAACTACCCGTGCTTATCTCTGTTTAGCTTGCAAATTGCTACAGATCATATTTTACTGCCAGGGCCTGGAGCTTTTTGAGATACGCAGCAAGGACGGCAAATGAGAAGACGCATTGGCATTACTATCTCCTGTGTCAGTGCGTTTGCTGTTCTTCATGCTCACACAATTGGCCGTATGTTTTTTTTTTCTTTTAGTTTAATGGCAATTTCAACATTTAATTTAGTGTACACTATTTATAAATTATAATGTAACACACTAAACGTCTCATAAACTTGAGCAAGAAGCAAAAAATCCTTGCTTTTCAACGACCGGTCTGTCTAGATTCGGTAGCGCTCATGTAGGTCAGACACTTTTTCTGTTGGCACACTGCCAGAATAAAATCACAAACTTATGACCTTGCTCAAAGCCAATGCGGACATGTGCGCCCAATTTTGTTACTACTTATTGGCTTGGAACTTAACTTTGTGCTACCACTAAACACAGTTCACGACTAGCGCGCGAAAACAAATCTATCTACCTCCCCTTTCCCTTCTGGATCTTCTGCCATACACGGTAACAAAGGTGGCTGGGACGTTGAAAAGGGGGGAGAGGAGGTGGAAAATAAACACGTGGCTCAGCTGCAGCAATACAGGATGCAAGCTGCACAGTAACTATCCGACATTTATGGGGGTTGTGGTGTGGCAGGGAGGCGGTGCAGCAGCTGCCGCTTCTATAACAACACATCTGTCTGTAGCTTTGCTTTGGGGTGGTGGGGCGGCAAGCGACAGTTGACATGACTGCAAGATTGGGCTTGTTTTAAAAAGAAAGGCTGCAGTGCATCGTAAACTCACATGTAAACTTTTTTTTTTTTAATTTGTAGCTCTAAAAGTGGGGTGCGTCTTAGACTCGATAGCGTCTTAGATTTGAGTAAATACGGCAACAATATAAACGTCGTAATAGTGTAGTTATTTTACTCCAAGTTTGTAAGTTGTAATTGTACAGTAAGTCCTCGATTAACGGACATTTGTTTAACGGACATTTGTAATAACGGACATTTCATTTTGTTTCCTTTAATTTGAACAACGGACACAAGACTTGCTTTAACGGACATTTCCGAGCTGCTATTTTTGGGAAGCAGGAACCATATTTCCGAACAGCCTGTAGTACAGGCTGCGATGTGTAAACGCGCTACATTCTTCCGTACATCTGGCAACAGTGCTTGCCCCTCTCTCTCCCTCATGACCTACATACCATTCCGAGCAGGTGGCCTGAGGGATGTAACATGGGGTTGGGCGCGCGGGTATCAGTTGTCAACACGTGTGGTGCTACTGAAAACCGAGAATCTTTTTTCTTTTTTCTTGAGAAGGAAACCCTAACTCCAAGCGGCTTTATGACAGACTAGTTTCCCCTTAGTCGTGACTCTTTACATACGTACACAGTTCCAGACGGGAGTTACGCGCGGTAGTTTTAAAGTTCATAGTTGTGTAATATTGTTTGTTTCAGTTATTTATTGTTG
>PNEQ01111888.1:0-10438 GCA_003012365.1 Medauroidea extradentata
TGCGAGAGAGACAGTAGTATGTTTGCGCGGGCTGGCTTGAGCCAATGAAAGGGCACGTGGTTCAAATGTACTTAAATTTATGTTATAAATTATTATGTAATTTTGGTTTCAGAAGAATATTTTCACTTTTCAAGTTGTTTCAAAGTATATAAGTTTATAATTTGTTATTATATTTAATTTAGTTTTAATTTTCCGTTACGTTTTTATCGTGGTGCGCTGGGTGGCCGCTAGAGGCGCTGCAGGGAGAGAGAGCGTCGCGTGTCGGCCATTTTGGCTGAGAGTTACTTGTTGTTGAGCCTTGGAGCAGGATGGGTGTGTATGGGTGCGCAGTAGTATGGTTGCGGAGAGGTGGCCGTATAGGCCTAAGAACTTTATGTTTGCGTGGTTAGTAGCCGGAATAGGCGCCATGCATGTTGGTGCAATGAGTGGTGAAACTTTTTCTTTAATTTGCTCTCTTTTCTTTTAAGTTTGCTTTCTCTCCCAGGAGCGTCGGCTTTGGTGATGGAACTTGTTGTCAAAATATGTAATTGTGTTGATGGTTACATTTACGAATTATACTACAGTCAAGTGAAGATGGTGTAAAGAGTTATATATTTTTTTGGAGATTTAGTTTCCTGTGTTTCCATCCGATCACTACTGGCCAGTAACAAAAAGGAAATTATGATTGCTACGTGTACTCAGTAAACTACGTCAAGTTTGAGGAGGGAGTTCGGAAGCCGCCTGGTTACAATATATGAATTCCCAACAATTGAAAAATATTTTACGACGCACAAAATATGTTCAATCATTATTTCTGTTGATTATAACATTGAAACGCTATTATCTACTGTACATTCAGTTTTCAAGGAATACATATACAGTATGTCTAGCTTAATTTGTGCGATTCTGTTAATAGAAATGGCACTGTTTGGCAACAATTTATGCAACTTATTTTACGGTAATCAACAAATTTCTTCATACCAGGTTTCTGAAAGCGACTTTATATTTTAAAAACAGACCAGGTTTTTGAAAGTGACTTTGTACTTTAAAAACAAATGCCGTCTCCTCAGGAGTTATGCCTATGTAGTTTCTTTCAAACTGCCCTGTTCCGGCTCCCCATATCACTAAAAATGACTACAACTTAGAAACAGGTGTCTTCTATTACTACTACTTCTTTTAAAATATCTTCTACCATGTGCTCGTCGAAATCATAGTATATAGGCTGTTTCTATTTTCCGAGAAAGCTATAGTTGTGTGGGCCAACGACCTGTTTGTTACTCCGGCCGAAATAAGTTTACTGCTAATTTTAAATCGAATTCTCAGTAATGTTTTCAAAGTCGGTTATATTTATACGGTCTTTCTACTATTATCATTACAGATGTAGAATGAACAATGTGTTATTTTGTGTTCGTACAAAGCGAACGCACGCGAGCTTCGTACTATCTGAACCTAGCTGGGGGTTGGCGCTGTAGCGGAGTGAATTCCTTGTGACGTCATACGAGCGGTCGACTGCTGGTCGTGGTGGGGGAAAGATGTGCACGCGCATACATTGTATTGTACCTAGTACCATGGTAATATATTATAGAAGTATTGTAAATGGGGAAAAGTCTTCAAAATCTCAGAATAATGAAGCCCGTATGATGTAGCCATCATAGTGTCAGATTTACAACACTCCTTGAACTTTCAAAACCATAAAATCATGTCTGTATAGTAAATTAATTTTAATATATTTTGGTGATTAAATTTATATAGTAAGTATTGTAACATCTCCTGAAAATAAAACTTTATGAAAAAGAGAAAGCAATCCTAACTGCTTCAACAACACTGGCAAGGAAAAATAATTCAGCACAGGAGGGTGAACAAGTATTACAAACGGTAGTAGCAATATATTTTCTGTATTGTAATACTGTTAAATAGGCAGCAGTGAAAGGGTTAAAGAGTATTGCAAGTTTATTTAATCCTGTACTGTATTCAAGGTGATACGAGACTGAAGACGAGTGTAGGTCTACATAATGTTAAGACATTTGTTGAAAAATTATTCACTTAAGTTTTACAGAAATTTGCCATTTACTGCCACTGCTCCAATATTACCTCTACACTTTGATGAGCTTGACTTCAATATAGGTGTGTTGCTTGCAAAATTGTTGACAATTTATCCACAAATATTTAAGTTTAACATACTGAGGTCCCCGAAGAGAACATTAAAGGAGAGCACTGAGCAAGGTGGGAATCACTGTAAAACATTGAACTCGCATTTGGAAGGCCCCAGGTTTAATTCCCAACTCCGGTCATTCCAAATATCCCTCCAGATGAATTCTGGGATGGTTTATTTAGTTTAACAAAGTCTATGGTTGATTTCCCTCTCAGTTCCTGTCCTTGTTTGCAGTTGTGTGCAACAGTTTGTAATGTCCTCTTTGCTGTCGTTCAGATAAAGTCCAATAAGAATAAAAATAATAAATAAATAAATAAATAGATGAACTGGAGCAAATAAATCAAAGAAGTGATGTACAGATGCTACAATGAGTAAATATTGTACAGTAGATACAATTCTGAGCACTGGAAAGTGGATGTAAACATTGGAAAGGACTATGCAAATAAAAGCACATCACAAGTTAATATTTACATGAACAGTAGAACCCCTTTTTTTACACCATTCAAGGGATAACCCCTTTTTTACACATTTCAAGGGATTCTGCAAAAATGGTGTAAAAATTGGGAATGTGTTAAAAGTGGGAAATGCAGAAAAAGGCTTTTACTATTACGAAGTTGTATTAATTTAAAATTTACATAGCTATTAAAAATGTAAACAAACAATTTTCACAAAAAATAAACTCCCAAACATGTAAAGCCATACCCAAGGATAATATTTTGTTTTAAAAAATTCTAAGTAAAAAAAATACAGTAAGTGGTAAATATTGACTAAGTACTGACCAATAAACAAGGTTATGTCAATGTTTAAAGTAGTTGCAACGATTTGAGAGACAAAAATTATCAATTTTCAGTTTGCTGACTTGTGCTATTTCCGACGATAAAACATCGTTAATTGGTACATTTGTACTATTGCACCCACACATCATTCATTAAAATAATTCCTCAATTGGTCGTAATTTGACACGTTGGCAAAATCAAAGGCTACACAATCATGTACCTGTACGATGCTTATCAACTAAAAATGCTAGTCTCTTAGCTCTGTAGACATTTTATTGCATGCCATTACAAAGTCTGCCAGCTTTGAATAAATGGGAAATTATTTTGCCACTTTGCATTAATAATACTACAACATCACAAAAGTTACAACCAGAACATTAACTTCACATTACCCGAGTTAGTAAACAAAGCAATTATTGCTGCGTGTATACTGATAAATGCAATTGTGAGTGCTAGTGTGCAAGCCACACTATCACGTGAACTAGAGTAACTTAGTGTAAGTTGCGACCAGCCAGTTGTGCTATCAGGTGAACAAGAGCATTTCAGTGCAACTTCGTACAAGTAGCGACCAGCCAGTGGCGCTGTTACTTGAGCGAGAGTACCTCAGTGCAATTTCATACAAGTAGCGACCAGCCATTGGCGCTGTCATGTGAGCGAGAGCATTTCAGTGCAATTTCGTAAAAGTTGCGACCAGCCATTGGTGCAGTCACGCGAGTGAGTAACCACAGGTTCACCCACGAAATGGCGTCAAATAGCCTAGTTCTAAATTGTAAAGATGTACACGAGCGGAACAGTTGATCACCTTGCAGTTAATGTTGAAGTTTGCAGTAATTTTATACATATATCTGTGCTTGTCTCGTGTTCAGACAGTAAGCAAACTTACACAAAAAGTGTAAATAGTGGGAAATAGAAATATTGAGTGTTCTACAGAAACAAATGGAGATAAAATGGGACAGACAGTAATTAGTGTAATTAGAGGGAAAACGTTTAAAAATGGTAGGCTAATGCAAAAAACTGTGTTCTACTGTAATCTAATTACACCAGATGGCTGAAAACAGAAATTAACCATGGCTTTAAAAATGCTGACTTTGTTATGTGACATGTATGTATACGTGAATATATGTAGTCTGTACATTGCCAAAAGCTCCAAATCTTTTTTAAAAAAATGTGCAACATACTATGTTGAAAAGTGATTTGGAAGGGAATCAAAGTTGCACTGTCGAATATATGGATACATGATAAATTTGTTTACAAAATGCAGTAGTATTCTATACAGACTTCTGAGAAATGTTCTAGCACCTTGTGACTCAAATTATATGGGCAGAAAAATTGAAAGTGAGTTTTGTATCAGCTGCATGAATCAAAAGCAAAAAATTAGTTACCTCCACAGTGAGGGTCTACTAATCAACGACATATCGTACTTTGCTTGGTTCACTAACAATGAAAAACTTGGCACAGTACCATACTTAAAACAGTAATCATTGCAGCATAGGTAAAAAACAGTCCATGTACTGACACACATTTAGTTAGGTACAAGGAGATGAAGAAACAAAAATAAAAAGAAAATTGCCACTTCTATTTTTAAAAAAATAATGAATTTCACGTATCCTGAATTTTTGGACCTCAGAGTGGTAAGAGTTCAACACATATAATAAAGAACTTAACTGATAATGTTTATAAGGCAAATTGTATTAGAACTGCTTATTATTTAAAATTTATAAGCTAGCACATGTAACTATAGACAATGGATGACAGTATGACATGCAGATATATCTGTACCTGATTTGCAGTCCACTCTGTGCTCCAGTACCTCCAACACCAGCAGGATAGTATGAATACTGTGGCCTGTTATAGTTGATGCTTGCCTGCTTCTCAAGCTCATAGCTGCGTTTGGCAAGCCGCTTCTCAGCTTGCGAGAGCTTCTTCTCTTTTCGATCAACCAACAGACTCTCATGTTGGAAAGGTTCCTGAGCACCATTGCATACATAAAATTGCACCATGTATTTTTAACTAGTGACAAGCAAAATAAAATATAATTGGAAATTCATATATCTAATCAAATCTTTAAAGTATCACAAAACGGAACATACTACAAAAACATTTTACCAACAAGAATTTGTTAACCATAGAAACACATCTCACATATAAATTAGTGTACATAAATTTCAGAAATGAAATTCAACATGTCACACAGTCATAACTTTACTTAAATATCTCCTGTACCAAGATAAACAAATCAAGAGACACAATTAATTCTGCAAACAAAGACATTTTACATCAACATTGCCAACTAAGATACTGTTATATTTTGAAGAGGAGGAGAAAGAGAATAAGGATGAGGAAGAGGAAAAACAGGAAGAGTAGGAGGAAAAGGATAACCAGTTTGCAATTTAATCATGTCTACACATAGCTATCAGAAGTGTAGAGGGTAAAATTTAATAAGATATGATTATTACATAACTCACTAAAGTTTCTGTGGTCCTGCTATTGTTTCAGGGCGATGATTTTGTTGGCATTACAAAACACGACACCACAACACAAAAAACTAAATAAAAAACAATAACAATCACCACAAAATAAAAATTGATCATCACCTGTCGGCCCACAAACAATGGTAGTGACATAGGTAGGTACATATTTTTTTGATGTGCTGAAAACCTTTCATTCTGGCCGATACACATTACTATCACTTCGTTTTAAGTTAGCAGATAATTTTATGCACTAACTTGAGCTAACATTTTCTCATTAAATTGAATTTACGAGGTCAATATCTCGAAAATAAAACACTTTGTTTCTTCGTTTGTGATTTTATAAATTTAATTTGGTACATTCATGTGTATGTTTGTGTAATGTATTGCAAATTACATAAACCATAATAATTATATCATCATTGCATCTAATGCTATTGGATGCAGCAAAACGAACTTTTCACCCATGCATGCAAAGACAAAAAAAAAAAAAAAAAGATGCTGCAAAAAAAAAAACTATGTGACTAAGCAACCTAATTAACCCTGTAATTTAATTGGTGTACAGTCTTACATTAATGTAATGACTTATGGTATTACAGACATTATGATGCCACACTGCAAAAGTTGAGTAATTTGAACTAATATCCAGTATAAATACCACAAAACTGACAACTGTACTGTTAACCAATATTAATACCATTTTACTTATTTCCCAGATAAAGATATACATGTTACTTACTACACAAAACTTACAAGAAACTTAAAACGAAGACATAATATATATTAAAATAATTGAGTAAACAGTAACTTCTAGTACAGTAAAACCTCTCTATAAAGACCCATCATAGTTCCCTGGAATAGGGTCTTTATATAGGAGTGGTCTTTATAAAGAGAGTTAATTGTACAGTAAAATCCCGATTTTAAAATTCCACAGTTCTTAAGAAAAGGGTTGCTATAGAGAGGTGGTTGTTATAAAGAGGTTTTCCTGCAAACTGTAAAATTGAACTTTTGTAAAACTTTGGAGGAATGTTTAGCATTTCACTTGAACATAATTAATTACACATTGCAACTCAAAATGTCTCAGCTCACACCTAAAAAAAAACTCATACCAAAAAGAGCTCTTAAAAGAATGTGACCAGATTTAGTGCAACAATCTAAACAAAGTTTGAACTTGACAAACCACAATCTCTTAATTTTAGTGCAGGACTACTTATTTTGGACTGTATGTGTGTGTTAGTTAACAGACTTAGAAAAAAGTCAAAACTACAGTTTAACACACAAATTTTTAGATTAACTAATTGTAACGATAAGCACTTACGAATTATGAAAATCTAACATGTTTTACAAGCATAAGATACTAGGTATCAATGTAAATGTCATACATTATTCAGTAGTGACTATAATATGAGGGTACAGCAAGTAAAAAGTATGTACAATGTGATGGTACCAGAGAGGACACAGTTCCCTTCAATTAAGTTAAGCTTGAAATGACTGGAAACAGTGATCAAATATGAAATCATGTTCAACAACACACTTAATATCAGAGTTTTGGACAAAGAGATCTACCAAGTAGAACCTCAGTGAAAAACTACAACATTTTGTGCATCAATTACACAATAGTATTGTCACTATAACCAGAAATCACAAAGTCAAAGCTTGTTTAGAACAATACAAAATATTGGTCAATGTAATTTACCCCCCCCCCTTTTTTTTCCCCCAAGAGGACACAAGACATTAATATTGCAAAAATGTTTTATTTATTTTTATACCTCCAGCAACAAATACTAGCAGTACAGTGTAACCTCTATCTATTGAACCCCCATGTATTGAATGCCTGCATCTATGGAACACACTCTGTAGTCCCATTTCTTGTCTGTCTGCATTTTAAGTCCACATCCATTGAATGTCTGCATGTACTGAAATTTTTTGTCAGCCCCCTCAGAAACGTTGGAGAGAGGTTCCACTGTATACTGTATTTACTCGCACTACAGTTGCCTTCGCATAATAGCTGCACCATTACTTTCAAAGGCTTCAAGCAGTATTTTAAAAAACCCAGCTAGTGGCCACACTTCTCTGTTTCAACAGGAAACATAATTGTAACTAGTGACACACATGAATGGATTAACAAGATTTTGTAGTATTTTTTCCCTATGCTTACTATGCACACCAGAAATCTTTTGCTTTATTTTTGGAGAAATGGTCATGCTATGGACAAGTAAGTATGGAAAAAAGATGTACATTTCAGTTTCATTTTACACACAAAAAAAAAAACACTTTTTTTAAAATCTCATAATGGTTACACTCCACTTTTTGGGCTAAAAATTCGGCATGAGACAATTATGTGAGTAAATACGGTACAACGTATCTAAAACATGGCGACAAAATTTAACAGGTTATTCCTGAGGTGAAAATAAAAAGTCTGACATACGAAACCCATGGTCCATGTCAAATAGGAAGAGCTGTAGACGGTTTAAAAGTTTGAGAAAATATTAAAAATTATTGTGATATTTATGAAATCACTTGTTTGACACAAACAAATTTCTGGTTGCTAAATAGTTTTACAGAAATCAAATCAATAATAACGTACATGATTTGTACATTTAACACACATCTCAATCAAGTTAAAAGAGGGTGGCAACATCCTTACTTCTGGGGGAAAAAAATAGGTGACAGTAAAATTTTTCTATTTGTGATCAAACATAATGAAATTGCGGCGAACTTAGAAAAAGAAACCTCCTGTCTAACTCTCGTTCTTTAAGGGTAATAATCAAATCTTTGATTTCGCAGAGAAGTGCTATTGCCTAGAAGTAGGCAACCAAGAATTACTGACCAACCCACTACTGAATGTTTTGTAGAAAATATCTGGCATGCTCACTTCCAATTTGTCATTGGATGTTCGTAAATAACCCTCTGTTGTCAGTCAGATGTCCTACATTGTTTAGGTGGCAAAGAAAAACGTGTAAAAACCTACTGGATGAAATGTGCATTGAAATAGGCAGTTCTCCACATACATTTATCATCATAATTTGATATACAGTAGTCAGGGTAAAGTGAGCACATCTGAAACACTCCCAACCTATTTAGTATGAATAGTGTGTTTGGATTTTACCATGCTCAAAGTTAACATCTGAAGCACCAATAAAAAAAATATACTGTATTTACCCATGCATAGTCTGTCTAATGTAACTTGTTCGTATTTTGACATTTCTCTTCTGAGAAATATGTCAGACAGTTCAATTGTTTGGAACTTTAAACCTACCTGGCTTCCTGGATAAGCACTGTCTCCGCAAGTCTGTGTACAGACACACTTCTCGTAAGTGAACTGTCAAAATACGGAACACTTACGTGACACAGACTATACCACCCGCCCCCATGTAAGACTCACACCCCGTATTGTCAACATACTTTCTCGAAAAAAAAATTTTTTTTTCACTATATTTTTTAATTTCATTTATTTTTGCGTAAAAATGTAATGAAATTACACCCCAGAAGTACCTATACCTAAACACTGCACAGCATCACGCACAGCATGTTGGAACAAATATGGCAATGGCTGGCTGCACGGAATACGGGTGAACGATCCATGGCAATGTACACTGCACTCTGTTAGCTACAAGCCGTAACTCACGAGCACGCTCAGCCGCGCTGTACTGTGGTACATTCTGACGGAGACACAAAACACTATCTCAGCCTCCAAGTTGCTTGTACGTGGGTATATGCTTGTTCATTGAGCCAAACAAGTCAAATAATTCATAGTCAATCATCATCCGACTGCCCGAACTTTCCGAAAGTTTGTCCTTTTTCCTCCAATCCTGTATACAACTTTCGTCAATGTCATACTTCCTACCCGCAACACGACTGCCAATTTCTTCTGCTTCTTAAATAACTTTCAATTTTTCACTAACAATGTGCCGTATTACATACGTCACGACTTATAAAATTAAACATTTAAATGTTGTGTCCATATTTTCATAAATTTAGGTTAATTTTCTTAATTTTTTTTATTTATTGAAATTATCTTGTTTACACTGTACTAACAGTAATTTGGTGTCATTCAGTAATTTGATTTCATTCTGTATGAATCAGTACATTTTATTTTTCATTACAATCAATCTTTCCTTCACATGTTAGTTATGAAGTAGAGTCGATTTTGGCTGCAGTAACATGTTCTTTGTTAGCCGGACGTGCTCGGCTACGATTGCATTCCTTAGCCGAAGCTTTTGTTTCTTAATTTTCACTGTTCCTTGCTGCAGTGCAGGCATCTGCTGTCAGGGCGCGTGAACTCTGCATGATTATCATGTGATTTTGTCCTTGCTGTGCAGCTCTGTCTGCGTGTAAACCTCATGCCATCCAAGTTTGTAAGCTATTCTGACTGCCCCTGCCATTTAGTGGCAATCTTTTAAGTTGTCTTCTGCTGCCTTGCTACCATTCCTTCCCTCCTTCCTTTGCTAACTTCCTTGCAGTGTTCAAGCACTCTTTGTACTGCCGTGAACGAGTCATGATGTGTCGCGGTGGTGCGTGCTTGTGGGTGATGTTCTATGGAACATGGGAAGCAGATTATGGCATTATTCATCTTTCATTTACCCACGTAGTATTTATAGTCATAGAACTGTAGTTTGTTTTGTTATTATTTCGTGATATGACGTCTTATTCAGTCCCTCAAGGTTAGTACTCGTCTGTTTATTTTCTTTCGTCCGCGACCATTTCGCCTTTTAAAATGTCTTTTTCTAATTCTTTGAGCTCAATGCGTTACAGTGAGAGTCCACGTCATGGATGCTAAGTTGTTCCAAGTGATGGACACTACATTCATCAAGTTTTTCACATTGCCAATGAGGCCGTTGTAGTACCAACCTCTCTGTGTTGCGCAGGGCCGTCGACAGGATTTGCGGGCCCCTATGCAAGTAAGTCTTTCGGGCCCCATACCATCCTTAATTCACCAATCACCATCACCCCCATAACTTTGTTAAACTTACGTTACAAGTACTATATTGCATACTATGTAAACCTTGTGTGTTCAAGATAAACGTGCCTTATGCACATCAGATTTAGTTAGTCTGATATAT
>PNEQ01111895.1:0-10387 GCA_003012365.1 Medauroidea extradentata
ACTACTTACGGTCAATTAGCTGCTATGTGAAGACACTGGTGACGTGCTGTGAAGTGAGAATCATAAAGGAAATATATTTTAATATGAAGGATAAGAAAGGGGTGGTAAAGTTAGGAGAGGGGAGTGGAGGGGGGTGTAGTAGTTTGAGCGGGTTATAACACGAGTGACGGTGAGAGGGGAAAGTAGGGAGAAGGGGGGGGAGAAATCGTCACGTGACTAACAGTCAATTAAAATAAAGTACCAGATAGGGGAGGGGAGGGGGGATAAGTTAATATATACATGTAAAAAGTGGTGGGGGGCGTCAGTGTGTCGATGGAGCTCGTCCGGGTAAGACGTGTCGGTAGTTGATTTAATTAAATAATTTTATATAAAAAGTTTTTTATTAAGTAGTTTTTTATTAAAAAGGTTTTTTACTTAAAAGTTTTTTATTAAAAAGTTTTTATAATAAATTTTATTTATTAAATACGCGCGGGGTTATTATGGAATGCGAAATCGAAAATTTTTTGGAAGAAATACCAAGATGGCGGCCGGAAACAAGATGGCGTCCGGAATCAAGATGGTGGTAATATTTTTTCGAAATTTTTTGAAATTTTGAAATTTTTTGGAAAATTTTGAATTTTTGAAATTTTTTTGAAATTTTCGAAATTTTGGAAAATTTTGGTAATTTGACATTCAAGGTCAAGGTCAAGGTCATCCAACATGGCGGCCTGGGACGTGACGTCACAACATGGCGGGGGGCGCCACACTCGGGCGGGCGCCACACTCCGGCTCCTGTGCTGGAACCGGCTAAATCATACTACTATGGTTTCCAGTTCGGTGATTTTGAAACAGTTAGAATGGCGAGTACAGCTCATGTAACTTTTTATGTACTGTACATCATTAACACTGCTTGTATTGCTGTTATTCCAAGTTTGCGTACATTTTTTCGGACATTTTGTGGTGTTAAACTGAGATGTTATGTTCGAAGTATGGTTTCATAGGATTTTTGACATTTTTCTGTGTAAGCGTTCCAGTTAACGATACCAGATAACTTTATAAAATAGCAATAATAGTTCAACACAACTGACATATATTTAGTACAAATTAAAACTTTACACTTGATTCTACGCACTTAGAACTTGGCGTTATACTTGCTGAATTTACAACACATGCATTTTAAAGTTTTTTTTTTGCTCTCAGAATAATACTACCAAAACTGTGAATTAGAATTAATGATTCGTTAAATGTTATGTATTTCGTACTTTTATTGCCACAGTCTACGTAAAGTACTAATGTGAATACATCTGTGATAAAGTATAACTCAATATGGTCGTAGGATAAGTCTGTGAGAGACGGTGAAGGCAATTTAATGAAAATTAATTTTAAGATATGAGCAATGTGGACTAGGTATTGTCAGAAGAAACCCTTTAACTTTTACATTAAAACGAAAACGCCAATTTTATAATGCGTGGTCTTGTCTTTTGTAATCTCACTGTTTAATCAATACAAATACATCTGAGAGTCATGAAAAGTCATATTACAAACATGTATTTATCATCAAGTGTTAACTTTATAAAATAAAAAATATCTTTAAAACTGAAATATTTTTAGAAATACAAATGTTATCAAAATCACGTGCAAAGAACGCACAGTTTTTTTTTTGTTTCCTGAAAAAAATAGGTGTTAAAAATTCCTTTCACTTTTTGCGTAAAGTAGGAAACACGATATTATGACAAATTCTTTCTAAAAGATTGTATATTGGATGTGAATTGAGGGCGAAATATTTGGACAGTAAGAAAATTAACCGAGGTGTGACAAAAAGTCTTCGAAATGCGGCAGTGGGAAAACATTGAGAGAGAAAAAATAAAAACAAGGTGAATAATGAGTGGGTAGTGGGAACGTATATAAAAGAAGAAGGTTTTAAAACAGACAGGTAAAAATAAAGAAGCGGTGTGATCATTACGGAAGATGAGCCGCTGAGGTTGGTTCTGAGAGATGAGTTGAGGCTGTTGGACAAAGAAGAAAAAATAAACAGCCTAGGATACGAAACCTAATGAGCAGTGCCTTCACAAAGAGAAGAATCAGAAAATGTAATACTTGCATAAGTGAAGCCGAACTCTGTACACCGTCCTGCTCAAGTGAAGCAGTGCTTGAGAACATAGAAACTCTTGGTGAAACATACAATTACTGCAATTATTCAGTGAGCACCTGCAATTATAAAAGACTTGTGTAAGTAATTGCTTTATTATTTCTCACAGTCTGAAACTGTAATTACAACTGGTGATTGAAGTCAAAGATGCTATGCTGTACTGCATGCCAGCATATAACAACCCTCTTGGATAAATGGCTTTCTACTGAAAATTTAATAACAAAATATATCTTATTCTTATCATTTTCAGTCATTCAAGGCAAATCAACTGTTTTGAATACAAACAATGAATGTTTTCAGAAAGTACTTATATAATTACCTTATCGATTCAAATCAGCAACTGTGAATAGATTTTATGTGGAAATGTGAGCGCTGTACAGTAAGCAATACAACTGTTAAAGCAGTTGTACAACGTAGATTATATTCTCTTTAGAGGCAACGTGACGTTATTGCATTAGTTTTCCCGGCATATACTTTTTATAATGAAAAATTGAATAACCTTTCCTTTTATAAAATACGTCAGTCATTTTCCCCAGACATGCGTTTACTTATATTAGGCCTACTTCTTTAAGTGAAATAGTTTTTAGTGCACGCTCCCGAAACAGTTAAATTTATTGCAATACATTATATTACAAAATTTATAGAATATATGGTACCTCACAAGATGAAATATAATTAGAGATTATTTCTACAATTTGTAAAGTAGTACATGTGGATATAAGGTAACGAATGTTTGCTGCTCCGCAGCTTTGAGTTACTACTGTAGTGTGATCGTAAAAACTGATTTATTTATATGGTCGACGTATTCTTTACACAAGTGTCACAATCTGATAGCGCAATTCAACAGACTGTTGTTAACACATTAGAAGAGATTTTAGTTTATGATGACAACCAGTGAAAAGTATGTTAAAAGGCTGTTGCTGTTTTACGGATAAACTGAACATTCTATCAGTATGTCCCAACAGCATTTGAATTCAACGGTAATCAAAGCAAACTTTAAGTGATGTATACATTTCACAGAACTGCAATACGATTTCACGTTTATGGGACAATTTTCGCAGGTCTGTATTATGCAATGCTTTCACAAGCTGAAGAACATATAATAATTTGCACAAAGTATTCACGGGTTACCATAGAAAATGTGTTTGGAATCTGAAATGACGGTAACACTTTTATTGAAACATTTTCAAAATTTTTATTTTGTTTAAGCAACAACTGCAACTGGTTATGGAAAATTTGTACTTTCCAATCAAATCGATTTTCACACCAAGTGCCACCAGTAAGTTTTCAACAAACGTTGCCGTTGGTGGGGTTACCAGAAATCCAAGCGAAACGTTTGTAAAGACTGTTCAGGGTACAAAATATTCTTATAGATATAATCTAAAAAAAAAAATATCACTGCCTAGTATTCATCATGCTTAATTATACGTACACTCACGAAGAATTACAACTTAGTTGGCAGCGAATTAATTTAAATGCGTTCAACCCTTCGCGTTGCGCTACGTTTAGGTACAATATTTTCATCCGTGGTCATTAAATTACTGTTTTTTTGTTTATACATAAGAGGAGTTTACAAAAACGTAACAGTTCTACTTGGGTTTTCCCTGACACGTGACTTAGGTCAGTCGTTCACACATTTAATACATTATTTTATTCCTCGAGATAAAATGCAGGGTAAAATAATAATAGATAGTATAAATAAGTACTACGTCAGTATAATAAATTGTTATTTACCATATGCTAAAATAAAATGTTTTTCTCAAGCTCCAGCACTTTAGTATTTCTCTTCCCAAATAGACATTATAGGTTTCACACTTGTTTCTTTTATCACTTCTATGGTATTTTAAAAGGTCCATGTACATTTAATTTGTGTACAAACCTGAACTTAATAGTTTTGCTTACCTACAGACTTTGCCTGATAATATGTGCTGTTCGAAGGCACGTAGAATGACAAAATAAATAAAAATAAATTAAAATATCGATCATAAGATATTGAGAATATTCAACCATTGTTGAATATTTGATCGGTCGTTTACTAGCTTGCAAATCCATTCCCTCAGTGATGACTTCTGTTGCAATGATCCGTAGAACAATGGGGGCTGTTCGAATAAATATTTTCCCCCTTAAAGTTCAATAATATTTATTTGTTTTATTTGCTTCATACACATACTCTATTACACCTTTGATACTAAAAAAATACAGTTGGCCACATTGAACAAGGCTCTAGTTAGGGGCCTGTTACCCTATTACAATAAGCACATTTTGATTATGATTAAGATGGTACGTAGCCTATCCGTAGGAGTAGGCTATCTTCTTGGACTGCACATAAACAAAAATGTTTCTTTTCTCCAAACTGGTCAACCATTGCTTCATGCTTCCTTAATTAAGTACATTTCTTAACTTGGTGTATTTGTGTGGTGTATGTGTGTGTAATGAGTAACAACAGTTTGATATAACTTTCTCAGTTCTCGGTTGTTATCGGAACAAAAGTGTTGAGCAACAGGGAAAGGGAAACTTGTGCGGTGTTGGGACCACAAACAATCAGACAGACGGTAGAAGCAGCTGTGTATCTGGGCGACACCCGTAGTCAACATGCAGCTGATACTTCCCGCTAAAAGCAGAACACTGCCACTCTCTGTCGACGATAGTCACGCTGACGAAAGATGTAGTTGCCGTGCGACGTTCTTGCGCGAATGTTGCGTTGACACTTGTCGAACATCAGACCGGAAAGGAAGCCGCGTGTATGTACAGATCTTAGATGACGTAATGCTGCAGTCTTTCAATTTCCCCTCCCTCCTCACTCTCTATATGTTATTCAAATCCACATCGTGGAAAACGTAATTTTTTTAATATACAGAATGTCAAGAAACAGTAGTGTAATAAGCACGCTCCGCGAATCCTGGACTTAATTGGCGACGTAATTCTTTGTAGAAACATTTTGTACACGCACAATACAGCAACACAGTACGGAGGGAGATCCCTCGTGCGTTCTACAACCAGTTATTATTTTATGTATAATACGTCGAGTAAATTAATAATCATGATAAGATTGCTCGGGATTTCAACCTGCGTACACATTATGATGGTCACAACAGTAGCAAGACATGTAAGACATCTGTGGAGCGAAATATAAAAAAAATGTTTGATTGATTGTGGAAGCAAATGTTTTTTTTAAGACAATAAGTTATGCAGTTTCGGCTAATATGTCAACTAACAAACATTTGCTAGTTATAGAATTAGCTAAAACGATAGCATTTATTGTCTTGACAAAAATTAGCTAACGTGGTGAAAACAATTATTAACAATACTGCTCATTTTTAGACTTAAAAAATAATTATCACTAAAATAGTAGAAACACGAGCTAATGGCCTGAAGTGGGATGCAGTAATTTCGACTTCAGAGCACCTAACCTTACATTCAGTAGTGTCGGTATAATTTTGTAACGTAACATTAAAGATAAATAGATGTTTTAGGGGCCTATAACATTTTCAAAATTCTGCACCAATATTTCCGTACAAAGAGACCACAAAAGACAAAATTTTTGCCATTTTTGGCAGCGAGAAATGTTCGGAAATAAGCGGAGAACCTGAAATAGTGGTACTAGCAGATAACGATCATTTAATTACTATTCCTAAGTAGAAGTCACGGAGGCACGACAATTAGTTTCTTCGAATAAACGTATACCAGCCGAAGGCTTGCATATCGCTCAGCGATCTCAGTAGGCAACTGAAGACTGTTCAAGTACCAACATTTTACTTTTATGAGTTTAAAGGTTTTTTTCTTGGTGTTTTGACTTCACATCTCAGCATACGAAATGTGATGATATACCGAAACCAATATTATAAAAGCATTTTTGTATGATTTTGATGACAATTTACTTTAACCACGAATATTGTAAAATTCGTATTTTAAATAAGCTATTCATAAAGAATTACACTTGCTGAAGTTTTTCTCAAAGTCATTGCATGTTAATGAAGATTGTTTAATTGAGGAATCAGACAGTATGTCTTCAATCTGTGTCTAATGTCTCGTTTTATCTAACTTAATCATAAAATGTACAGTATAAGTTCATGCAAACCTCGAAATTAATTACCATAAAACATTATTTTTCATGTAATAATGACCTTAAAATTCACTGTGAGATTAAGATCAGATTAAGATCAACACTGTAACATAGCTAGCACAATTTGTAAATTTGCATTACAATCAATTAAACATTTTAATCCGTATAATTACCGTAAATAACGTTAAAACAAAAAAATTTGCAACTTTTTTACACTTTTCTTATCCAATATTTGATAGTACATTATAAAAATAGAGAAAATTTTATAGAAAATAGTTTTGCTGACAGTGTTCAGTTATGGTTTTCTTGGACAAGTGATTTCATTCAGCTGCACGAAGATTTTGAGCAACAAATTGTTTGTGATATTGTCGCAGTACATCACAACTAACGACTGTAGCAGAGATGCAGAAAAAATTTAACATCGATACAGTGTACGCTTTTCTGTCCTGTATGTATGTCGACGAAGCATGACGCACTCGCGGTGTGTTGATACATGTTTCATGAAGTTGATCGACATTAATCACGCGACATCGATCACACTCTGTAACGACGACTTGCGCCGCTAGTACCGCCTGTGCGTCCACTGTCCACAGAGATATTTGGCTGTGCTACAAACTACGCAACGGTGAGTTATTTTAGGCTACAAAGCTGCAGTTTACGGTTCTGGGTGATCTTAGGCTAGCTATGACATGCCGTCTGATCCAGCTGCGGCAGATGTGATCACTAATGTTTGACGGGACCGTACTGGCCGAATGGTCAGACCATTCGCCTCCCAACAAGGCGATCCGGGTTCGATTCCCGGCGGGGTCAGTTCCCCGGATTTTCACATGAGGGAATCGTACCGGACGATGCCGTTGGTCGGCGGGTTTTCTTGGGGATATCCCGTTTCCCCCACCCTTTCATTCCGGTGCTGCTCTATACTCACATCATGTCACCCCTCACCAGCGCTGAAGACCTCGATGTTAACCGCTGACCAAAATCTCTCGCTCACTAATGTTTGTCTCGATTCACAGGAAAAAATTTCATGTACCGGTTGTATTTCGTAACTATTTACTTCGTGTTCACTTCAATGACTCGATGCTTACAGTTTTTACGAGCCTGTGAGGTTCTATTGGTATATTATATGAGGAACATACATTCAAAACCAGACATGTTCATATAATGTAATTTTACAATAAAGCAAAAATAATAATAATAATAAATGTTGTGACACAAACATGAACTACGAATGTATATCATTGTATGCTATTCTAGGTGTTAAATTTTGGTTATAAATAGAGACAGGAAGATGTTCGCGAAAATATATTTGCGCCATTTAATTTCAGTGCTTTACGCTCACACCTGGCAGCTCTCCTACGTGGTCAGGAATTGGCTGTTTTATTAACTCCCAGTCTTGGAGTTCTATCCACACATCACAGACATATGATGTCGCAGTTAACCTTGTTCTGACTGGCACACTCAAATAAAAGACGACACTGCACAAATGCACACAGCCAATAACCATTAAGTACAAGTGCAGATAATCACGCAAGGTACTGAAACAAAGTAGGACAAAAAACTTTCCTCGAAAACTTCCAGTCTCTAGTTATAAATTACTTACGTTAATATATTTTTTTAAGTTATAAAACAAAAATCATGTTCATGTATAGTTCTAAACGAATATCATCGACATATATGGTTTTAAAGATAGTATGTTTGGCAGAGGTCGTCTTTCGTAACTCTACGCCTCCCGCAAGACATCAGCTGCTGTATGATCTTTGAAAGAACTGTGCAATGGGAGTGCACGACTGGATTTAGTTGCTTCGACATACCCCATTGCGAAATAAATGACTGTCAAAAAAACTAAAGATAATTGAAAAACACAAATACATTGTCTAGAAAATAGAAATAGTTGTCCAGAAAACTACTGTGTTTTATTTCGTCTCATCGTTGTGTCGTTTGTTGTTTTTATGTTCGTGTCTGATACATATTGTGTTTTTGTTTTGTCTCATCGATGTGTCGCATGTTAACTTGTATTTTTTTTAATTTTAATTATTCTGATTTATTATCTGTTTGTCCTTGTTTAATTTGACCCGATTATATTTTTTGGGAATTTTATGTTGACTATGTATTCTGTTGATTAAAGCATACTCTGATTATTTATGTTTATCTTTATTTTTCGTTGAAAGCCATTTATGTCGCAATGGAGTATGTCCAAACAACTAAATATAATCAACTGTTATGTTATGACTGCACAATTATAGCGGGTTGGACATGACTGGTTCTTAGGGACGGAAAATATTTGCTGGTTCAGTGACCTGTACGAGAGTCTTCAAAAATATCTGTGTACTCAAGCAGACAGCAGCTGTTCATTGGTCACTCGCTGACACAGTGATACCACATGATAGGGCCTGCGTTTAGTTACGTATTTATTACTGGCTCAGTTCCCTCCAAGAAGTGTTAAGGTGTTAAATAGGTCAATGGCTAATTACGACAGCTGAACTGACTTAAATTGGTTCTGAATTCTACCTTGTGTTCAAAATAAATCGCTAGTTTTCAGGACCTAGCGATTTTGAATGAAAACGATTAATTTCGTCTTTTTTTTTTTTTGATGAAACGTTACTTTAATTTGAATCTGATTTTGAGGAACTCACCAAACTTATATATAAAATATGTTTAATATCTCTTGTTTTTTCCTGTGCACAGTTTGTTTCTAGTGTGTATTTTGTCACAGTAACAGTATTGTGACTGTCCAAGTCAAACGGCAAACTTTTCACAAAAGCATGCGGTTAGTTACCAAATTATAACAGTCTATGTACGCGTAGCCTAGTGAAATAAATATATCTTGTACGAAAATCTATTGACGTAATTTGAGTGTCCCTACCTGTTGTCCGCCATCCGTCCACTAAACACGAGTATCGCTAACGAAGAACAATTCGCATGATCATTCTCTCATTGTCTTATTGGAGTTCAACAAGATCTTTGAAAACCCCAGAACCACGTCAGCGTATATTGAAAATTGTTTTGGTCTGCTGAAATAGGCATGACAGCTTTTAAGTGTAGTTGAATAAGTTCGAATAATTTCATAGTGTCAGTCCACACGTTGCACATTGCATGAAGATCAGCCAGTAATGAAGGTATAACAGTGCTTTAAGCTGGTCTTGTATGGTTGGGACCGATATAACGGCGCCACGAGGCAGTATTAATACGGTCTACCCCACGAAGGAGTGAACTTTTCTGACTGTTGTGTTGGCATACGTTTCTAAGTCCGTCGAGCATCACAATTCGATTTGTAGAGTTTTCTTGTTGTTGACATTGTTTCACACTCATTTGTTCATTGACTGAGCTAATCTTCTCGACAATGACTATCTGCGAGAGTAAACGAAAAATAAGAGACTAATTTTCTTAATAACACCGCAAACTAGACTGATTAAAGAGATGAAATTTTACGTCGTGGTATATGTATATCAATCTAGGAGCATTAAATCTACGGAGAGAATGGAAACTGCATTGTTAAATATGTTTCGCAGGAAACAGATAGCTATGGAGCGACTTCAGAGATACGGTCTGACCTCACTTTTTTTCTCAGCTGTCATGTATAACAATGTTTTCTCTTCTTGCAAACGTATCATTTTAGTAAAGCTACGAAATCGTTGCGAAAAAGTTGTTTGCACCATTTTGTTTCAGTACCTTACGTGCACTTCGGCAGTTCTGCGTCACAGCTGTTGGCAGCGTTTCGTTGTTCAGTCACGTCTTTCATTTGGCTGCACCAATCATAATAAGGCTATTGTGACACCATACGTTTGTGGTTTACCATGAGAACTCCAAGACAAGAAAGAGTTCAGACATCTTATCAGTGACCATGAAGCGGAGCTGCAAATGTGCCCAGAAAGCCCAAAAATCTTTCGGCACAAATTCGTGGCTCCGCCTTCTTTTAAAGATACGGAAAAATTATGCACTTAATTTTTTTTCAATGAACATTTGCTTGTTACCAAAAAACTGGTTGAAGTTGACATATTGGGCTTTATTAGCTAAAGTTTAAAACAATTCTACCACACATTTTCCCCCTAGGTAACATTGTACGAAATAACTTGAAATCACAATTTTTTTTTTTTTTTTTTTCAATTTTTGTTTCTCTGCGTCTTTATTTCTGCACTCCAACGATTTTTATATTATTTCAGTTTTTATTTAAACAAGAAAAACGAACAATTTTCTTT
>PNEQ01111896.1:0-10386 GCA_003012365.1 Medauroidea extradentata
ACATAGCCAACATAACCACCTAATATCTAGAACTTAGAACAGGGATCCTTCAACATAGCCAACATAACCACCTAATATCTAGAACTTAGAACAGGGATCCTTCAACATAGCCAACATAACCACCTAATATCTAGAACTTAGAACAGGGATCCTTCAACATAGCCAACATAACCACCTAATATCTAGAACTTAGAACAGGAATCCTTCAACATAGCCAACATAACCACTTAACATCTAGAACTTAGAACAGGGATCCTTCAACATAGCCAACATAACCACTTAACATCTAGAACTTAGAACATGGATCCTTCAACATAGCAAACAGTACAACGAAGATAATAACTTCGGTTGAACTACGATCTTTCCTTGCTTCAGATTAAAAGTGAAATTAGCAAAAAAAAGTTTTGATACAAGTATTAAAAATAAATAGCTAAAACCCTGAAGACTTGTAAGATAACTGATCTCGTCATTTTCCTGGTTGCTGAATATTAAAAATGGCAAGAGAAAAACAAGTTTCTACTCGCTGTGCTTCCGCGAAGAAAGTGAGTTTAAAGTTAGCGCTGGGCGACACAGTCAGACGATTGGAGTGGTAAACCAGTCACCTTCCACGTCTTGCAGCCTCTACAAACCGGTTTGTCCTAGTAATATCTGCTACACGATGCTATCAATCACATGACACACCAAATTTGTTTGACAACCAACAACTCGCTCTAACGGATCATTAATTTTATCTGGTAAAATGTAGCTCAGCCATGTCAGTGCATTACGGACCTCTAATAGGATCGTCAAATAATAATTAAACATTTACTCATTAGTAGGACTGGGAATATTTCGCGAGTTCAACTACTAACATCCATTATCCTGTGTATACCGAAGCCCTACCATTTGTCCATTTCCTGTTACTCATTCAGACAGTAGACAATGAACGAATAGACGGAGCTTATGTATGCGTACGACATTGGGATCTAGCAAACAGGTCATTGAACTCGCAAATTTTCCTAGCTCTACTCATCAGTTACGAAAACTTCCAAGTAGCGTAGAATGTTTCTACAAAGTACTGTTTACTTAGTTAACTATTTCTTTCAATTGCAAAATTCGAAGACCAAATACTCAATAAGAGACATAATTAAAAGCTAATTTTTGCTGTACGTTAATTTTTGCTTTTCTTAAGGTACCTTAATCGACCAGGACTATTAAAAGTAGGTTCTTCTATAATGTGTTCGATGAAATAATAACCACTATTATTGTAACAATAAACTATTTCCAGTACCAGCTGATAAAGAAACCATGAATGTATGTACATACCCACTTCGATGTCTTATAAATTGGCGTATAATATAGTTATAGTAAGTATTCGGGTCTGGTAGCCACAACAGTTATGTCTGAGGTCCGAGATCTTTAACTTACACAACACTGCTAACTGCTTAGAAAGATTTTTGCAACGGGAATATATGATACATTGGAATATTGTGGGCGTACTCTTGTTGCCGTGCTATTTCGTCCACAAAACAAAGAATGAAGATAGGAGGAAAAGCAATTTGAGGCTGTAGTCAATACATGGATAAACAAAACAAAACGTGAAAGTTGCCATCAAGAAATTTCTTAAATCACAAAAATCAATAAATCAATATTGTGAAACTTTTAGTCTACGTGCTGACTGCAGCAGATGTCGCGTCCTGAAAAGTGTGAGTCTTGTGTGTAACATTGTCTTTGTCTCAGGTATTGTTTGTGCCTTCCTGAGTTTTTGTTTTGTTTCACTTTTATTCCTTACATTTCTATTTGGATAATCGTTCTGAACAATTTTCTTTTCATTTTCTAGTGGTTTGTGGTGATTCCTTACAGGATTTGTCGCGTGTGTTTTTGATTATTTGTGTGTCGACTACACTCGCATTTGTTTTATTTTCCTCATCTCACTGTTGGTTTTCTGACGACGTAACACTGCGATGGCTACGTCAACTATAATTTACTAAAACTAAATTTGCTAATGAGCACATATCAACGATCTCAGTCAAGATAATGGACATTCGCATAACAACAGCAAGCTGCTTATGTTCGGCTGCCAAGCAAATGAAAGTATCTGTTCTTTGTGTCATAGTGAACAAAAAAGACAATATTCAACATGCGAGCTAAAAGGACTCTATTTATAAGTATATCCCGTGCCATATGGTACATATGTACACAGTGTATGGCGTGAGATAATTTTACCTTTAAGAAGATGGCTTAAAACATATTTATCTTCTATAAACCATTCTTTAAGGTTTCTACCAACAGTAGATCACATATTTTTCAAATCGCAATATAGGTTTACTATGCTTTATGGTAGCTCATAAACTACAGTTCCAATAGAATTCAGCAGAATAAATTGTTAAACGTCAAATACCAGCCCCCTTATGTGTGTAGGATTGTATATTGTAAAATAGAGAAGTACTTGAACAATAAAAACTTTTACTTGGTAAACAGAAATTATAAATACAGTTTTTTAAAGATATTTGTGTAATTAGTTGGTCGTATATGTTTATGTATATTCGGTTGTCTGCAGCAAACCTTATTCTCAGAGGAAGCAACTTTGCTAGTCTGCATAAAACTGTGCCAAAACAAATAATACAGTTAAAGAGACTGGTTGTGATATTCGCTTGTTTTTTTTTTTATTTCATCATATAATATTGAGAGTTGTTTACATGTTTGCGAACGGAGTACATCGAGATCGTAAAGGAAACATCTACACTTTATAACGTGTCCTTTTCCACAAAAAAATGTTCTCGAAAGTAAAAACAGCCATAATTAGGATTAACATAAACTTAAATAGCAATATGTGCAGTAATATCAGAGTGTGCATCACAAACATCTAAGACTGCTAGCAGGTACAGTCTTGCCAACTGTGAGGTATCCTGGTTTCTACAGGATTTTGTCGTTTCTCAAAATATTCTGGCACATCTGTAATTTCTGCGTAAGGAGTAATTTGTATTTTTTTTAATGAGCTGTAGAAATGATAACGCTTGATATCATGTAAACATATCGTTAATAAAATGAACGAATTTGAAGTATTCTTTGATAAAGCTCACAGCCTATGATGGCATCTGCGCTGCAGTGTGCGTGACATGCTGACAGACATGTAGCTTTCAACGAGTTGACGTAAATACTTTCAAGTCTTGGTGTTGTTCTTCCGAGACACACACCTTTATAGATGGTGATGTAGCTTGCAAAGCTATATTTTTCTCTTCTCTACACCAAATTAAAATGTATATACATTTCTGAAATATAATGCATGTCTATACATGAGATTTACGTACGGAAACACAGCTAGTATTACAAATAATTTCAGAATAAAGGACTGTGCACACTAATGAAACACAATCAAGTAGTGTCGTCTGTGAAAGTCTTCACTCCCTCCTCCCATCACTAACAGCGCTATGAGTAGAGACAATGATTATTGGTTTAAATAACTATGCAACATTTTGTTTCAGTGCCTCGCGTGCACATCTGCAGCTGTGTTTCATGGTCAGTGATTGGCTGTTATTAACTCTCACCATACTTGGGCTCTACCCGCAAATCGTAGACGTGTGGTGTCGCAGTGTTGTTACTCTCATTGGCTCAGTCAAATGAGTGACGCCTCTACACTAATACACGCTGCCATAACTACGTACCAGAGCTGAGGTGTGAACGTGATCCATTGAAACAAAGTGTTGCATTATTATTTTCACCAAAAATCTTTGCCTCTAGCTATGAGTCTTCGTATCTCTAGTCACTTACGTCACCTTTATTGCGTACATTTCTTATTATTAGACCTGGTTTTTTTTGTGCAGTTATGATAAGAATGTTGTTTGTTAGTGAACAATACACTGAACATACCAACAAAACACAACTGCTACAGCATTAAATAAACATTTTAAGCACTCAACTTTCATAGAAAACATATAAGTAAATATTACAGTGGGAAAGAACGATGCCACAGACATACAAATACACACAACACACTAACGAACGAAATATTTAAAGCGTTTCTTTTCACAAAGTGTATTGGTATTGCTTACTTACAGCTAGGCAAGCTGAAAAAATATTTACGAATAGTGTTTTAAGTTAAACAAGAGACACAGATACACATGAATGTTACAAGAACTTATAATTTGGTAATATTTACTCTCTTTGGAGAGGTCCATGACTGTCACAGGTTTATTTGAGGTTAGGTTGAACGCCAAGAACCGTTACTTCACTTTAATTTATGTGGACAGCTCTTTTAACACATCATTGACGACTGCAAGCCACGAATAAATAACAAAAATATTCGTAAACCTCTAATGTTTACCAACTTACACGGTCAAAATGCAGTTATAATCGATTGCGGCCAGTGTAGTGTATAGTACTTATAATTCTAGGCTGCTGCCAGACGAGTACGAGAAAATCTAGTACATCTACTGGCTCACGGCAACGTAACGCTAGAATCAAGACAAGGAATAATGTGTATTCTGTGTTGTGCTATCAATTATCCAGTTAGGACTATTTAACTGTCAACAATTACTTTCCACACTAAAGCTTAATAGTTTCAAAAATTTGTATGAAAATACCAGAAATTATCATTGAATAAACAAATAATAAACACAATTAAAATTTTAAATATATATTATTATAAGTTTGAACATCTATGCGGATATAACAATATTACTCGACAGCACAAAATAGACGTTAGTGTGTCCAATATGATGCGAGATTTTTGCTTGAAATTTTTTATGTTTCTCCTGAATATTAAGTTTAGCTCATAAAACTATTTTTAAAGCGTATATGAATTAAGATTTTACACAAAAATTCTCAAAATTGTGGTAACATTATTAATATTGTGCTTTAAAAGTTTTGATTTATTTAACGAACTACCTTGCGCATCATGTCTTGAAATATTTTTTTTTAAACTCGATAAAAATATTTTAAAACGTTTCGTGGGAAAGGGCTGTTTCTATATAAACGATATAAAAATAAAACATTATGATAACTTATACCTAGAATTGACGATTATTCGTAGAAGCACAGCAATCTCAGTAGGCCTACATTGTATATTTAAAAACTATATGAACGAAAAAATCTTATTTTTAAGTGACAGTTGTCTACGGGAAAGTGTGTTCCCTTGGTTGGGCTGACAATTCAAAATACTGTGACTTCAGCACTCAACCTGCATGATTAGCTTGCAAAAGTACATAACGTACCAAAAAATAGTTCACCAGATCAATAAAGGTTCGCTGTGTTACAGCTTGTTAAAAATATATCATGCCGGAACATATTTCGCAAAAATTCCTCCCTACAATAATTCAGTACAAATATATAAGATTAGTGGTTTTGAGTTGTCAAGCAGCATTAATTGCAAGAAAGTGAAATCATGTAACGTGAAAATATTGCCAGATAAATTAATGCATTTTTATGACATCTTGTTTCTTGGTAAGCTAGAATGTGTTTTGCCACGTGCAGTTTCTAAAACAAAGAATGTAAGCGTGGTAAGTTACGTTTTTGAAATCTATCGCACTCGCAGACTGTTCCAGAAAAAACCTTTCGTCAAACGTACGATTTCTACATGAATAAGCAACTTTATTATTTAAAAAGGTTGTTGTGAATAACAAATACGTATGTTTGATCGGTTAATGACTGAATACAAGGAACTTGTCAGGATTGTAATGTATTGTTGACAGAGAGGTTATTATAGTTAATACTATTAGCACATAGAAAGAACTAGGAGTAAACGACAATGATTCGCAACGAAGAGTAATCCCAGCATTCGCCTAGAGAAATTTTGTAAAATGGCGGGATAGCCGGTATCGTGCTGGTTAAGCCGGCAATCAGTCTTGAATACGAGACAAGTGTTTTATCATTGTGTTGCCTTACTTCGTTGTAGTCACTGACGTCATCGTTAAGAAGGTCGCATTTATTTTGCGAAAAGCTCTAATACACTGTACACATTCCCGTGTTCATGTATTTTAAATTGCTTACCTAAAAATTACTGTTAGGCCCAGGTATCGTTGCAGAGATACATGGTCAATACGTATGGATACCTGTTATTGGTCAAACATTTAATGACTTAATTTATTTCAAAACACTTTCAACTCATGTCCACTTGGGTTACTGGTTTATCAAGTGTTGATGGCTAAGTAACCTTGGCCTCACAGGCTCGATGCTGACGACAAAGGAACTAACGCACAAATGAGATAAAGAACTTTGAAACACAACCGCGGCGTAAAAATTTATCGCGAACATTGGAAGACCCAACTAAACACCAAACAATGACTTGAATAGTTAAGAAAACGTATTAAAACAAAGCGTGCGCCGATAGCTTTTTGGCGAAAATCGTACCGGCTAGAGAATTTGAAATATCGTGTGTGAGCATCAGACTGCTATGCTCTATGTGTAGTGTATAACACATGAGGTTTGGTATTTATTTAGTATGAAGTTACGAGCCGGTGATTTTACATCAGCTTGTTTAAATGCCTTACGTGCACACTCACACCTCTGGTTCGTGGTTATTGGCACGTATTTGAACAGAGGCGTCACCTATCTGACTGTGCCAATCAGAAACACAGTTGCTACGACACCTCACGTCTGTGATTAGCTAACTCCTAGGTACTGTGACTTACATCCAATCACTGACAACGAACCATAGTCACAGATGTGCACGTAAGGCACGAAAAAAATAGTAAATCTATGCTCGAATATACGCTGAAAGAATGGTATTACTTCTGTCTGTACTATATGTATTGTTCCAAGAATAATCTGTTATGTAGAAGTAGCAAACATCATCTTTCCTTTGAGAATATATTGTTATTTTACATAAGAGATTGTTGTAGGAAAATTCCATATAGTAACGACAACAAAACAGGACTGTTGTTCTTATTTGAACATAGGTATGGTACCTACGACAACTCTTTCCTTTCAGTGATAACCTGTCCTTAACATAGGTATGGTACCTACGACAATACTTTCCTTCCAGTGATAACCTTTCCTTAACATAGGTATGGTACCTACGACAATACTTTCCTTCCAGTGATAATCTGTCTTGAACTGTACTTCATTGGAAGTTGTGTTTCTGTCTTTAGCAGGTACAGTTAGGAATGTACAGCTTTAACACAGAACATGTGTGATTCGTCCTATGACTCTCCACACGTGTCACAAATTGCACCATACAATGACAGTAGACTACTTGCGACAATGTTGACTGAATATTTCCGCGATAAACGTGTGTCTATAGCAAAGTTGCCAGATAGTGCGGGGAAGTAGGTAAGAATATAGCAGTGCTTACCTGCGCCTTGTAACTGGTGAAGTGAACTGTAAGAGACTGGGACGAGACACGCACTACAGCGCTGCTTATCACAGACAGCGAGCCCTGACCTCTGAGCTCTGTGCTACTCTTGCCCAACTTGTTTACCACACGCCGGCTGCGATAAGAACGAACCACGCGAATGTCAACTCTTAGCTGGACGCCGTTAAGTTGCGCTGTTGCCATATACACCGCATCTACCAAACCACACTGGAACACACTTGCAAACCAACTGACGTTATTTTATTGAATTGTTTGCCCTAGTCAGTTATACGCAGCTGACGAAATTAGTCCAGGTAAAGACAGGATAATTTCACGGATTCAGTAACCGATAGGTTAGACTTGACAGTCGGTCCTCGCAGGCTGCTTACATACTGTCATACTTGACCTAAGTCATTTGTACATTGTTTCCTTACAAGTTAGATACCAAGGGCCGTTATTATAAACCTCTTTCGAATGACAAGCAACTGCTATCCCCAGAGAGAAAGCTTTGGCGCGTAGTTGGTCGTCATTCGAAAGAGGTCTATAGATACGGCCCCTAAGAATTCTGGTGGATGTGTTTGTTGCGCTTCAATCCAGCGGTGCGTGTTACTTTAGCAGACAGATGTGTCAAATATTATTTATCGTCTGAATAAAGCACGTAGTTCTCTAGTCTCTTAAGTAGGGACTAGTATCAAATTGGACACGAAGTGCGTTTGTTGCTACCATATATATATATATATATATATATATATATATATATATATAAAACTATTATTTGAGCGAATTTACTCGATTATTCATAATTGTAGCTACGCAGTTTTAAATATACTTACTTTCTAATACGTCGTTAGTGTTATGAACATATTTTCTTATGCAACCAATTTAAGCGCTATTCGTTAAACGACCATAAATAACGAATTTAATTTTTTTTTTTTATCAATTCCGTAGCCAATGGTTTTTGGGTCGCGGAGGCCGAATGGTCGGACCATTCGCCTCCTACCAAGGCGATCCGAGTTCGATTGTCACCCTCCACCAGCGCTGAAGACCACGATGTCAGGGGCCGGTTTACTGTACGAGAGGTACTGAGTTTGAACCCCAGCTCGGACACGGATATTGTGTTATTCTTTCACCTTATTTCGCCCTTAGCACGCTTAAGATCTCGTCGTTAAGGAACTGCAAAACCTTGTCACCTTACCTCATCTCTGTTATATTAAGCAGTCAGCCGACTGAAGGTGTATCACTAATATGGATGTCACAGTAGACTATTCAGTGTTTCCTATCGTCTGCATATGCCCTTGTTTCTACCATGTCATCTCGACTCATAGTCAAGTCACCTTGTCCTCTCATCACCTCTTCAATTAATATGTTGGCCAACAATTAGTTTCTGTTGGGGAAATGTGAAAGTACAAGGTTAAAATACATTTTAGTTATACTAAAAGGAAAATCATGAAACCAATTCTGTTGGCGCTAAACACTTTGTAGTCTACTTGATAAATTGCTGGACTCGCTTAAAACCTAACAACTTAATATTTCGTTGTTAAAATGATAAAAAATATTCAAAAACTTTTTACATTACTTTTTTGGCCAAGTCAAAATTAGATATTTCAGAACGCCTTCATTAGATTGTTAACTTGAGAGTTATTTAAGAATTGCAGGTACAATATGCGTATTAGCGACGTACAAGGTGGAATTTTTGATTATTTCTCCTGCTTGTGAAACTTATCTCAAAACACGACTACAAATGAAAACCAAAATTCAAACTCAAAAATGTGAAAACATTTATGAGCCTAAGTATCATGCACAAGACAATGCCTCCATTGTACAGTTAAGTGAAGTTGTAATTGCATTGTTGACGATGCGCGGGGTACAACGCGTGTGTGTGACCACTCCTGGTGTATACCTCCATTACACAGCTCAGAGAAGTTGTGATTGCTACGTTGACTGTGCGCGGGGTAAAAAGTGTGTGTGACCACAACTGGTGTATACCTCCATTATGCATCTCAGTGAAGTTGTTATAGCTACGTTGACGTTGCGCGGGGTACAGCACGTATGTGTGACCACTCCTGGTGTATACCTCCATTATACAGCTCAGTGAAGTTGTAACTGCTACGTTGACGGTGCGCGGGATACAACACGTGTGTGTGTCAACACAACTGGAGGGTGCATACCTCCATTATACAGCTCAGTGAAGTTGTAACTGCTACGTTGACGGTGCGCGGGATACAACACGTGTGTGTCAACACAACTGGAGGGTGCATACCTCCATTATACAGCTCAGAGAAGTTGTAATTGCTACGCTGACGGTGCGCGGGCTACGACGTGTGTGTGTGACCACTCCTGGCGTATACCTCCATTATACAACACAGTGAAGTTGTAAATGCTACGATGACGTTGCGCGGGGTACAGCACGTGTGTGTGACCACTCCTGGCGTATACTTTCATTATACAGCTCAGTGAAGTTGTGATTGCTACGTTGACTGTGCGCGGGGTAAAAAGTGTGTGTGACCACAACTGGTGTATACCTCCATTATGCATCTCAGTGAAGTTGTTATAGCTACGTTGACGTTGCGCGGGGTACAGCAAGTATGTGTGACCACTCCTGGTGTATACCTCCATTATACAGCTCAGTGAAGTTGTAACTGCTACGTTGACGGTGCGCGGGATACAACACGTGTGTGTGTCAACACAACTGGAGGGTGCATACCTCCATTATACAGCTCAGTGAAGTTGTAATTGCTACGCTGACGGTGCGCGGGGTACGACGTGTGTGTGTGACCACAACTGGTGTATACCTCCATTATACAACACAGTGAAGTTGTAAATGCTACGATGACGTTGCGCGGGGTACAGCACGTGTGTGTGACCACTCCTGGCGTATACTTTCATTATACAGCTCAGTGAATTTGTAATTGCTACGTTGACGTTGCGCGGGGTACAGCACATGTGTGTGACCACTACTGGTGTATACCTCCATTATACAGCTCAGTAAAGTTGTTATTGCTAAGTTGACGGTGCGCGGGGTACAACGCGTGGGTTATACCACTCCTGGTGTATACCTCCATTATACAGCTTAGTAAAGTTGTTATTGCTACGTTGACGGTGCGCGGGGTACAACG
>PNEQ01111897.1:0-10387 GCA_003012365.1 Medauroidea extradentata
TCATCCATGCCTTTTTATTAGCTAAGTACTTGGTTGGGAGGGTCTTGGTACCTTTAAAACACCTGGGTTTCAAGCACTTTCCCACCACAATTGGCTGTAACTTCTCACTGCCGTCGGAGTTCGTAAACAACAACACAGTTAACCTAAGTTTACTTAGCTTCCCACCATGGCACTTCTCCCCGCGGAATCCCAATGTTTTATTTGGAATCAAATTGAAAAATAAGCCAGTTTCGTCGGCATTGAAGATGTTTCTTGGCTCATAACCACTGACGATTTGTGGCAATTTCTTTTTCCAATCTTCAACGCCTTCTACATCGACACTGTTGCTCTCCCCAGATACCGCATGATAAACAACATTGGATCGTTTTTTAAAACGATCGATCCAGCCGTTAGATGCACAGAAGCCTTCAATTCCAAGCCGTGTTGACACGTGAATTGCCTTGAAGCAACTTCCCATCAACAGGAATACCGGCGGTCCTCGTGTTGACAAACCACTCTTTCATTAAAATGTCTAATTCTTCATATTTAGACGTTTTTATAGATTTGATATGTTTTGACATACTGCCGCTGCGCCGCGAAGCATTTTCAATTGCCTCACGCATTCGTTCGATCGTAGGTATTTAAAGTCGACACTGGAATATCCAATTGTTTTGCTAACAAAACGTGAGTTCCATTGTGTGCGTCTAAACGTCTTAAAATGTTGATCTTTCGCTCAATCGTGAGCGTTTTTCTGTCTCTTTGTTTGGCCTATTTCATGAATTATGGTCGAAAACTAACTCAAACGATTATTTCACGTGGTAAACATAACCAAACTTGCACGACGATAAACAGTGGAGCGGATGCCGGAAGAAAACCATAGATGTGATGGTGCATAGAGTCGAACAGTGTCGAAAATCGATAGTCTGACAACCTGACAGAATAAAATTGCGTGGTTCTCGGAAAAAGTGAGGGAATTTTCATGAATGATGGAGAAATAATGAGGAATACTTCCCAAATTCTTGTGTAACGATCGCGTGAAGGAAATTTTGGTCTTAGAGGTAACTGTAAACAACAACAAATAATAAACGTGTCAGAAAGAGAATGGTGTATTGTGCGGGAAAGCGGTAATTGTGTCGTCGTAAATGGCGGGATTGTAATATATTGTTAATATAGGCCAATCGTCGGGACCAAAATAAAACAGTGTATATTGCGGGAATGTAAAATTGGGGTTCTACTGTATGTAAAGTAATCAGTTCGTTGGCATCTGTTGCATCGAGCTCCTCAAACCAAGTTTTTTTTCCCCTTATTTCAACTACTTTCTCTACTACTTCTTCCAACTATTTCTCAATGGGCTAAAATCACTGAATTCTTCTCTAAAGGAAGGATATAACTTATTCCAAACACTACCAAAATTCCGCATTCTCGCTTCCATAGAAGTCAACGCATCTGACATCAACAGTTTCTGGAGATAATTTCTACTTTTCAAAATGGTTCTCATTGTAGATTCTTTTTGTCCGAAGGCATAGCCGATTACATGGTTATTAGAGTGCTGAATACTGTATTAACTGGGTTGTAGGCCGACACCGAACGTAAACTGACTCCTAACTTTCAAAACTTTGAAAGAGAGAGAGAAAAAAAAGACAAAAATTATACGCCGAATTTTGAAGGTCCTGTGCACAGGAGGATAATGATTATGACAGAGTTTTACGACCATACCTCTCAGATCTTTAGAGTTGATGATGATTTTTCTTCCCGCCTGCCGGACAGACACAATTGAATGGATGAGGTTGACAAGAAGTAGGTAAACAAGTGGGCTGGCGAGACACATCGTGCGAGGAATGCTGGCTTGGTGCTGCTCGGCACTGCAGTTCGACATGACACTCGGCATGTCCTGGTGCATTGTATCTACTACGCTACTACTTTAGCAGTCTGGCAGCCGGCCGGCAAAGCGTAAAGAAACTGTAGCTGTACCCGCTCCCAAACATTTAGTATTTTTAGAAATAATGTGCGGGTGGTACATAGGTAAATACAGAATTATGCTTTTAATGGAATCGTGAATTTATCATGTGAATGAGCTGGCATAAAAAATTACGTTAGTATATTAGATTAGACATTTCCTCGACATATTTGATAACTTTTTTTTAAAACTCGGCTGTATAATGTCTTATTTTCATTTTGAAACTCAGCAACCAGGTATCACGTAAATAGGTATAAGCAGCAAATAAAGCGGTAGCGGTACTTTAGTGGACTGGCAGCACGCATGTACCACAGGACGCCGGCAACTACACTGCCAGATCGGCACGCTCGAGCCCAAGGGCCTACTGGCACTGCGACGTAACCTGTTGGCCGGCCGTGATATTGTTAGAGATCACACTCCGTCTAGCAATAACAGCAAATTTTATGAATTAGGTTCACATTTACGTCCGTATTGGTACTGATGAAAGTGTGCTGCCTGTTTTATAAACGTATTTATTTACATTTAATCAAAACTGTATGAAAAGGGGTTGAGCCCGATTGTAAGCAGAGTCAGGATTTTTGATGGTCCGAAACGATAAAAAAAAGGGTCAGCTTACAATCAAGTAAATACGGTAACTTTGATTTTGATTCTAATAAAATTTTCTTCCTTTTTGCTACTACCTTATCAGTCGGTATTTCTATTGCACGTTTCATGTTCACAACAAATAAATGTCTACTATCAGTTACACAGTGAAAGTTAACTATCATAACAAATTATTTTAAAAATAACTGTAGCTTGTTACATTAGATCTTCGCCTGTGGCTAAAAAACTATCATGTAAGCATTTTGTGTACACGCATGCTCAGCGATTACGGTCTTGAAAATATAACGGGACAGAAACCCAAAATGCCGGCCTGTCTTGCCGTCACCGAAGCGGCATTTGTGTCACGTTATTTGAATCTTATATGTAATTTTCCCTGATTTCCATAGCAATTAACTGAAAAAATGAGAGTGGCGTTTAGCCCGTATCACTCCGACGCACAGTGCTCAATTATAAATAACAAACACAAGTGCTGCATGCCGTATCATACGGGCAAGTCAACTGCGACACGCCCGTCAGGGCCAATTATCCCTATCTTCCCCCACTGCACAAATTCTGGCAACGCCACAGTTCGTAGGACCAGGTAACGAAACCTCTAATAATTAGTACAGAACATGATTCTCAAATTCAGGTACATTTATTAATAATACTTACAGGCTCGCAAGTACAAATTATGATGTTATGATGCCCGACTGCATTATGTACGTAAACGTTCATTTGACATTCATTAATAATCCAATACGGTGGCTGGGTCTAACGATCCCCTCGCGGCCGAAATGGCACATAGTAAGCAGAATTAAGGAGATATGGAGAGCAAGAGATAAACCGCGGAATAAATTAAAACAAATGAAACTATAACTTACCAAGAACAAACACCTGAAACATAGATGCCATGACGGCCACGAGAAGACTGAAGCAACACATCGGACATAGCACGAGTGACGACTGACTTGAGCAAGCACACTCGACCCGGCAGACGGCCGGGAAGAGGGGAGGAAGAGAGGGGAGGCACGGAAACGGCCGACGTAGGCCGAAGATCGACGAAGTTCAAGTTTGCAAGCAGACGCAGAGGGGGGACACCACAGTTCACGGGAGCACTCACTCACTGCACACATTTTAAACAAAGATTCCTCTGTTAAGCACTGCTAGTCTTGCTCTAGGCACTCCTAGTCTTTATCCTTAGCATGATGTTTCACCTCGTGACAAATGCTCGTAGATTTGGACAGCCTGTCCAGTTCAGCGTATAAATTCGAGGGCTTAGTGTCAAAGAACCGTATCTACAAATTATTTTATTTTGTAGATACGGTTCTTTGACACTAAGCCCTCGAATTTATACCAATAGTAGGACGTCTTCCGTCTACAAGTATACCTATGAGCGGTAGATATGATCAACCATTGTTCCAAAAACTTTAGAAAACTGAGCTACAGAGCGTCTTCTTGCGAGCACGTAGTCCAACTTCCATAGCGTTTAACGGAATGTGTTGAGACGAATGATAGTTGGAATGTAAATTTATATCAATTGTTAGATGTCTTCTGATTAAAAATGTACCTCTGTACAGTAGATATGGCCAACCCACCTTTGTCAAAGAAAGGAGCTCCAGAGTGTACACGAGCATGTAGTTAAACTTACTTAATGTTTAACTGGTAAATATGGTGATGATTGATAATTAAAATGTAATGTTATATACGTAGCCAGACGTCTTTAGATTAAAAGTGTACTTCTGATCGGTAGATAATGATAGACAATTGTCTCAATAAATGAGAAAACTTTCGTAGTGCTAAATGGAAAAATAAGACTAGTGATAGTTTAATATAAACACACACTATATCAATAACTATACAGTAGAGCCCCGATTTAACGAACTCGGGAATTACGAAAACAGCGATTTAACGAGAGGATTTTTAGGAACCTTCAAAAAATAACAAAAAAATGTATTAAATAATTAACTGACTTTGATAAAATCAAATATTAATTGTTAGTTAAGTCCTTTAAAAATACTAGCACCGACCGCCGTATGTACTTATTTCTGCGTAGAAAAGCTTAAAAACCATCCGTCGAGAAACAAAAAAAAATTCGTTGAAAACTTTGGCCGCGGGAGTGATTTTGAGATACGAACGCGCGGCCGAGCGAGCGACGCTGTGTTACAACAAATGTGCGCCTAGATCCTCATACTGGTGGCTGGCGAGTGAACAAGCATCTAGGTACACAGTCTCCACAGTGCGGCAGTGGACAGCACACAAACTAATTCACAGATAGTGCTTCGCGTCTCCGATAGAATGCTCTGCAGTGCCGCGTGCTCTATTGATTAATTCTATTACCGATAGAATGCAGTGGTGTGCAGTGTGATAATTTACAATCGCGTCCCGTGATAAAACACGCGAGTTCATAAAAAAAATGTGTAACATTATTTATGCAGACTTTTTACAACATATTTATTACCGTAAAAATAAATAATTTGTTTCTCCGACTCTAAAAAAACACTCAAGTGCAACACATTTTTTGCGAGCAGACCAACATGAGTTTGTTAGTGAGCGCATCTGCATACAAGCTACAATGACTGCCGCGCATAATAATTATTATTTTACAGTTGTCTCGCAAACTTTTCATTCAGATTTCAATATGAAATATTTTTTTACTATGTTTCATTGGAGTTTCCGTAATTTGGTTGGTGGAGCGGACCTGAGAGAGACGGAAATATTGAAGGCTCGGCGTTATTAGTCATCACTTCTTACGTGTTGATTGCGCGCACAAGGACGGCCTAACTCACCATGTGCACGCTCGCCAAACGTTCCAGTGGAAGATTTTTAGCCAATTTTTTTCCTTTTCGCAGCTGTGGTTTACCTATTGATGGTAATTGCGTTTTGTTATTGTTTGGAGCCAATATCCTTTTTTTTTACAATTACCTTAAATTCCGACGAAACATGCCCGAGGATTTAACTTTGGGGGGGGGGGGGGGGGAAGTCGGATTTAACGAAACATCTATTTAGAGTAAACATTTTCGGGTCCCATGGCATTTCGTTAAATCGGAGTTCTACTATATTTCTTCTAATTAAAAGCATATCTCTGAACTGTAGATATGACTGACTCTTGCCCCAAAAATTAGAAAACAGAAGTCCCATTCGCCTTCTCGTGAGTGCATAGTCAATTTTTGTTATTTTTTTTTCCTTCCTTCCTTTACCTTCGTACCTTTTCCTTCCTTCCTTTTCCTTCATTCCTTTTCCTTCCTTAATTTTCCTTCCTTTCTTTTCCTTCCTTTTCCTTCCTTTCTTCCTTCCTTCATGGGTATTAACAAAAATTGATATGTGTCGCGGTTGCCAGTTTGACCCTGGGTGTTTGTTGGGTTACTACTGTAAGGTGGTCCACCCACCACTTAGGCGTTATTTATTTCCTGTATTATTTTTGTTTATTTCATTATGTTTAATTTATTAAATTTGCTGTCATCTATTTAATTATTTCCAGGTATTGTTGACAGGAGTTTGGTAAGGTAATGTTTGGCCTTTTATTGTCTATCCCATGTAAGAATTCCGTGTTTTGACAGCCGATGCTACCAATTTTTTTAACACGTGCCAGACACGTGGCAACCATTTAAAACAACAGGACGTGACGGTATGACCTGATGAAGTAGTAGTGGCAGCCCTGATCAACAAATCGGTTACCTTCAATCGCCGACGCTGAAAGTAGTGTGTATTATACGTGAAAAATAAGTACACATTTTGGAGGAAACGTAATATAATAGCACGGCTTCGTATCCAGCATTAGTCAGTTAACTATTTTATTATATTCAAATCGCGCAATTTTATAACTACTTTACAAACAACCGCACCGTTATCAGTCGACCTGTAACCAAAACAAAACAAAGCACGGCCATTTGCGAGTGTGAAACGTTACCGCGTTCACGTGTGTTTGAGAATCTTATAATGTGTTACTGTAATATTCTGTGCATATATTTAATATATTGTAATGTGTGGATTATACAACCCAGCCTGTAATCGCCAATGGGATATTATGACGTCCGGCAACCAAAACAAAGAGCGGCCATTTGCGTTGTGAGTGTTTGAGGTTGAGCTTCTCGTGTATTCGTGTTTGTTTGAGATTCTTGTACGGTGTTATTTTCATGTTTTGTACATGTATGTAATTGTAATATATTGCATTTCAGGGATTAAAATATGCGGCTTGTAATCGCTAACAACAACGGGATATTAAGACATGATTCGGAAGACAGGAACTTCAGCTGGCATGTCTACAAAAACATTCGCTAAATAAGATGTACGTAATCCGTCCAGACAAAAGTGCTACATAAAATTTTAAGAATATTACCTAACTTTTATTTTAACAGAATTTGTGGGTAATCACGTACGGTTCTTGTTGTAGTATTCTATGTAAACATTCTTTTTCAAGGCGCCGGCTCAATAAATTCTGTTTGTAAGAAAATGTCCGTGTTTTTTCTGTTTTAAGCAAGTAAGTGGTTAATATAAAGTCCACGTGAGATTTTGTGCTTACCGTCAGCTGCAAAAATTTAGGCCTACATATTACCAAAAGAAACGGTCAGAAGACGTACGCCTATATATTTCCCTGTCATTAAAGTGTACTGGTTTGATGACACGTGTTAATTAATCAACAAAATATTTAAACCTGATCTGGGCAATTAGGCCTACCCATGTTTGTTTATTACTTACGCTTTTTATTGATTTATTATTTCCGTTTAGGTTGTGAAATCACAAATTTTTGCTATATAGCCTACAATAGTCACATGACTATAATAGGCTAACACTGATATTTCAAAGGTAGGCCTGCCACAAAAGGTAAGTTTGTTTAATAGTCTACAACTGGAAACTTAAACTGTACGGCTTTATGATCTGATAGTACAGAACCAAATTAAAGGCAACACGAAAAATAATTGTAATAATTCTTGCATGAATTAGTCTATTTTAATTATTATTAAAGTTTAAATATGTTTGCTTGCACTGTAATAAGGTCTTACAACTTCAGTTTGCAGTAACCAAATAAGCTACTATTATTTAATCTTTTTAGATGTCAGGTAGAAAACATAAGTTGCCCACACAAGTTTGTTTATTTCTGTTAACGCCATCGAATGTTACAATTTTGGTCAAATCTAGAAAAATATACAAGAAAAAGTTAAATTTTGAATAATTGTATTAACTTAATATCTGTAGAGTAGGCTATCCATTTCTGTAATATGAAATAATTTCATTAACATTGCCCACCTAACCCTAATAAGATCAATGTGCTTCTAGTATTGAAAATAAATTATTTGTCTTAGATCTAAAAAATAATCTCGAGAAAATCACAACACACTTTAAATGTTATTGCAATCATAATATACCTTTAGTGTTGACATGTTTTGATTGTCAGCTGGAAAGCACATGGTGGTGGAAGGATACATAATGTTTTGTTTACATTGCCCTACTTTTTTATGATCTGTCAAATAATGGAATTCTTATACAGTATGGACAATATTTGAATTTATTTGTATCAACATTGATGTTGTTCTATTTTATATTTAATTAGGTTTATTTAGGCTGAAACTACTTCGTATTTTAATTTTAGTTTAAGATCATTTGCAGCTATTTAAATAGTTTGAGTAATGAGTGCACTTAAACTTCTGGCTGGGTGTATTGTTGGCAAGTTTAGTTTGACGGCACAGGTGTGCCTACCCAGTTCCTGGAATGGCTAAATTTATTTCAACAGTATTTTCTTCTCTTACTTTTCACTGGAGTACACGTGCGCAGCCACTCGTCGATTGCACTAGAGAGACAGTTACATGTTCCGCACGGGTCAATGAGGATCATTGAAAATACATGCCGTTTGAAAGTATTGAAATTTATGTTGTAATTTAAAGTTGAAGTATATGTTTGAAAGCAATATACTAACGGTTTTGAGTAATTCTGTACCTTTGTAATATTTTGTTTGGCCAGCGTCATAGTTTTGTGGTCGTTATGGAAAATTAGTTGTATTTTTCTGGCATGATGTGGACTTTTAATATTTGGTTATTTGGACAGGTTGTCTCCCCGGGAGTGCAGCTTGATGTGTGTCTGCTGTTTTTCTTTCTTTCAGGCTTCACCTAAATGTAATTGTTAGAGTCATACAGGATTTGGTACGATCGAGTTGCAACTTACAGTGAGATTAATTAAAATTTTCCGGCCAGATTTCTGATTTTATTTGTGGAAGAAGGTGGAGTGACCATGCCTGAATAATCATCATTACATACTGTCCCCCCCCCCCTTTTCACCCATTACACTATTGGCACGTGAAGAGCATTACAAACACACACTGCTGGGTTTGAGCGTCCATCACTGAGGCACAATATCTATGCTGACTACACCATATTTGGTGAAAAACGTCAGCTTGGCGACCTCCGCCAAATCACCATGGTGGGCAATACTCTTCTATTCAGCATGCCATACAGTCGTATGCTTGGAGGCAAGTCTTGTACGTCACCCTGAGGCCAGCAAATTTTTTACTAAGTCATTTAGATTGCAACACAGCAGAATATCTTTTTTACATTGTCTGTTTTTACTCTTTCCCACATTTTACACCTACATTTTTGTTCAATTTGCTGCTTTTACATTTGAATTTTCCCCCTTTTTACACTGAAACAGCAGGGAATCAGTGAGGGCCTACAGGCTGTTGACCCACACAAACAATGAAGAATGCAGGTAACTGGCGATAGGCACATCTTCCATCTACCTAACACCCAGCCAAAACCTACCCGCTGTCAAAATTATTGAACACTAAAGTAGGAAGACGTCGCATATGGGGCAGATAGGTAGAGCAACTGTACGTCTGTTCACAAGATGGAGGTTAAATAGCACCATTACAGCATGTACAGACTGCGATGTTCTTGGTTCTTATTTTTCTGTAAAAGTGAGTCAAGGAATAAAAAGTGGGCAAGTACAGTTTTAACCGGGTAGCAAGTCTTTACCGTCCACTCCTGGCATGGCCAATATAGCAAATTCTGCATGCCCAAATCTACTTTTGTACTAATTGATCACACACCTGTTAGTTTCTGCAATATGTTGATAAGTTATCTCTAAAAATTGTGATGTCGTCAGCAGTCCGCCGCTCTGATTTGTCTTTTTTTTTTGCAACACTTCTAAATAACTGGTCTCAATCTCTAAGTTCGTAGGCGTCACAACACTCAAACTGAAGATGCCTGGTGGTAACAACCCTGCGCGTATTTTCCTAAGCTTTCTAACATTTCTTTGTGTGCGTCTCGGCTCCCGAACCTATGCCTGCTGGTAACACCCCTGCGCCTATTTTCCTACGCTTTCTAACATTTCTTTGTGTGCGTCTCGGCTCCCGAACCTATGCCTGCTGGTAACACCCCTGCGCCTATTTTCCTACGCTTTCTAACATTTCTTTGTGCGTCTCGGCACCCGAACCTATGCTTGGTGGTAACAACCCTGCCCGTCTTTTCGTAAGCTTTCTAACATTTCTTTGTGCGTATCGGCACCCGAACCTATGCCTGCTGGTAACAACCCTGCGCGTATTTTCCTAAGCTTTATAACAATTCTTTCTGTGTCTCGGCACCCGAACCTATGCCTGCTGGTAACAACCCTGCCCGTCTTTTCCTAAGCTTTCTAACATTTCTTTGTGCGTCTCGGCACCCGAACCTATGCCTGCTGGTAACACCCCTCCGCCTATTTTCCTACGCTTTCTAACATTTCTTTGTGCGTCTCGGCACCCGAACCTATGCTTGGTGGTAACAACCCTGCCCGTCTTTTCGTAAGCTTTCTAACATTTCTTTGTGCGTCTCGGCACCCGAACCTATGCCTGCTGGTAACACCCCTGCGCCTATTTTCCTACGCTTTCTAACATTTCTTTGTGCG